>VMDO01002285.1:29993-173015 GCA_007922755.1 Pedetes capensis
CATGGACTTCACCAGATGGAACATACAGGAATCAAATTGACTACATATGTGGAAAGAGACGATGGAAAAGCTCTGTACAAAATGTCAAAACAAGACCAGGTGCTGACTGTGGATCAGACCATCAACTTCTCATATGCAAGTTCAAACTGAAGCTGAAGAAAATTAGAACAAGTATACGAGAGCCACGGTATGACCTTGATTACATCCCACCTGAGTTCAGAGACCACCTCAAAAATAGGCTTAATGCATTAGACACAAATGACAGGAGACCAGAAGAGTTGTGGCATGACATAAAAGATATCATTCAAGAAGGAAGCAAAAAGTTCTTAAAAAGATAAGAAAAAAAGAAAAGACCAAATTACATGTCAAAAGAGACACTGGACCTTGCCCTCGAACATCTAGCAGCTAAAGCAAAAGGAAGACATGATGAAGTTAAGGAACTAAACAAGATTTCAGAAGGCAGCTCGAGAAGACAAAAACAAATATTATAATGACATGTGCAAGGAGCTGGAGGCAGAAAACCAAAAGAGAAGAAGAAGCTCTGTGTTTCTCAAGCTTAAGGAAGTGAACAAAAAATTCAAGCCTCGAGTGGCAGTAGTGAAAGATTCTACAGGGAAAATATTAAATGATGCAGGAAACATCAAAAGAAGATGGGAAGAATACACAGAGTCATTATACAAGAAATAATTGGTAGATGACCAACCATTCCAAGAGGCTGCATATGAAGAGGAACCAATGATGTTGAAGGACGAAGTGGAAGCTGCCTTGAAAGAACTGGCAAAACACAAGGTTCCAGGAATTGATGGGATACCAATAGAGATGTTTCAACAAACAGATGCAGCACTGGAGGTGTTAGCATGTTTATGCCAACAGATTTGGAAAACAGCTACTTGGCCAACTGATGGGAAGAGATCCATATTTGTGCCTATTCCCAAAAAAGGGGATCCAACTGAATGTGCAAACTATCGGACAATATTGTTAATATCACACACCTGCAAAATTCTACTAAAGATCATTCAGAAGTGACTCCAGCAGTATATAGACAGGGAATTACTGGAAAATCAAGCAGGATTCAGAAGAGGGCGGGAAACCAGGGACATCATTGCTGATGTCAGGTGGATATTAGCTGAAAGCAGTGAATATCAGAAAGATGTCTATCTATGTTTTAGTGACTATGCAAAAGCATTTGATTGTGTGGATGATAACAAATTATGGATAACACTTCGGAAAATAGGAATACCAGAACACCCAATTGTGCTCATGAGAAATCTGTACATGAACCAGGAGGCAGTTGTTCAAACAGAACAAGGAAACACTGAGTGGTTTAAAGTTGAGAAAGGTGTGCGTCAGGGCTGTATACTTTCACCCTTGTTGTTGTTGTTGTTAGGTGCTGTTGAGTCAGTATCTGACTCATAGCGACCCTCATAGGGTTTTCAATGGCTGACTGTTTCGGGATTGCCTTGGGAGTGGATTGCCACGTCCTTCTCCCATTTTTGCTGTGCTGGGAATCGAATTCGGGACCTCAGAGATTGCAGTGCAGTGCTCTACCAACTGAGCTAAATCCCAGCCCCAACTATCTCTTCAATTTATATGCTGAGCAAATAATCCGAGAAGCTGGACTTTATGAGGAAGAACGCGGCATCAAGATTGGAGGAAGACTCATTAACAACCTGCTTTATGCAGATGACACAACTCTCCTTGCTGAAAGTGAAGAAGATTTAAAACATTTACTGATGAAGATCAAAGATCATAGCCTTCAATATGGGTTACCACTAAACATCAACAAAACAAAAATCCTTACGACTGGGTCAGCACGCAACTTCACAATAAATCGAGAAAAGATTGAGGTTGTCCAAGATTTTGCTTTGCTTGGCTCTATAATCAACACCCATGGATGCAGCAGTCAAGAAATCCAAAGATCTCTTTAGAGTATTGAAAAGCAAAGATGTCACATTGAAGACGAAGGTGCGTCTGACTCATGCTATGTTATTTTCAGTGGCATCATATGGTTGTGAAAGGTGGACATTGAACAAGAGAGACAGAAAAAGAATTGATGCTTTTGAATTGTGGTGCTGGAGACATCTATTGAATATACCATGGACTGCCAAAAGAACCAACAAATCTGACCTAGAAGAAGTGCAACCAGAGTGCTCCTTGGAAGCAAGAATGGCCAAACTGCGTCTTACATATTTCGGACATGTAGTCAGGAGAGATCAATCCCTGGAGAGGGACATCATGTTTGGGAGAGTGGCAGGTCAACGCAAAAGAGGAAAACCCTCCACCAAATGGATTGACACAGTGTCTGCAACAATGGGCTTTACGTTTGCCTGGCACTGAATCGGGAAGTGTTTTGATCTGCTGTATATAGGGTTGCTATGAGTCGGACTTGACTCGATGGCACCTAACAGCAACAACAACAAGGGAAATAAAAGTTTTAAACACTAAAGACTAAATATTTAAATTACTAAATTCCAAAGCACGTAATACATTAGATCCTTGCTGATGACAACTTCATAAAAACTATTAGCAAGTGATTTCAAGCACAGAAAAAACATAAACGTGTAAACTTTCATTAAATTTTTTAAACACCTCATCATGTGGAATAAACAGATCAAAAACACACGTACAAAAAAAAAAGTCTTTTGAGACAGGTCTCATGATGTACCCCAAACTGGCCTGCAACTCACCATCCTGGGATTAGGTATGCCGCACCACGCACCACACACCAGGCAATTTTATCAAAATTTAAGGGCAATGAAGGAGAAGGAATATTAGAATCTTAATGAAGAAACATGAGTACGGGCTGGGTGTATAGTTCCATGGTAGAGTGTTTGCCTAGCATGTGCAAGGCGCTGCATTCCATCCCAAGCACCACAAAAACAAACCTAAAGTATTTGAGGTATTGGCTTTGCCATTTTAGGAAAATACATTAAACACCTTTTAGTTAACTTATCTTTTCCTTTGAACATGAAGTTTGGGATAGGAGGCAGAGGGGACTGTTTATGTCATGATTTCTAAATATCCATAAAACCTTTTTTATTATACACATATATTTTTAAACTACTTCTATTTTTATATTCTATTATTCATTAGGTTTGTGTTTTGTTTCGTTGTTGTGGTTCTGTGGATCAAATTCAGGACCTTATGCATGTTAGGCAAGTGCCCAGCACCACAGAAAATAAATACCAGTGTAGGTATTTTGGTTTGGTTGGTTTGGTTTTGTTTTTGTTGTGTGTGTGTGTGTGTGCGCGCGCGCGCGTGCGCACGCGCGTTTGTGTGTGTGTGTGTGTGTGTGTGTGTGTGTGTGTGTTTTGATTTGATTTTTGCAGGGCTGAGGATAGATCTTCAATTCTGTTCCACTGGTCTTCAGGTCTATTTTTGTGCCAGTATCAAGCTGTTTTTGCAACTATAGCTCTGTGGTACAGTTTAAAGTCAGGAATTGTGATCCCACCAGCATTGGTATTGCAGTTTAAGATTGTTTCGGCTATAAGTGGTCTTTTGTGCTTCCATATGAATTTTTGGATTATTTTTTCTAGTTCTGCAAAGTCTGTCATTGGAATTTTAATGGGGATTGCATTAAATCTATAAATTGCTTTTAGTAGTGTAGCCATTTTTGCAATATTGATTCTCCCAATCCATGAGCAGGGGAGGTCCTTCTAGTATCCTTTGCCATTTCTTTCTTAATGTTTTGAAGTTTTCTTTGTAGAGATCTTCAGGGTCTTTGGTTAGATTGATTCCTAAGTATTTAAGTTTCTAGTGGGCTATCCTGAAAGGGATTGTTGCCTTAATTAGAATGCAATTCAACATGATTGAATCAATGAATCAGTGTGAGTAGTGCAGCCATGTTTTTTATGGCATTTGTACAGCACTAACGCCCACAGCTATGTGTTTTAATTAATTGTAGGGTAGAGCTAAGGGTGTAGCTCAGTGGAAGAGCATGTGCTTAGCCTGCACAAAGCCCTGGATTCCATCAACAGCACCACACACACACACACACACACACACACACACACACACAGAGAGAGAGAGAGAGAGAGAGAGAGAGAGAGAGAGAGAAAATGTAGAATTAATTAGTTCACTCACTCTGTTGATCAAAATCAGTTACATAGGGCCGGTCATGGTGGCGCACGCCTGTAATCCCAGCGGCTCGGGAAGTGGAGGCAGGAAGATCGCAAATTCGAGACCAGAGGCACTCTGCGTAATTTGGGGAGACCCTGTCTCAAAAAAAGTAAAAAAAAATGGGCTGAGGTGCAGCTCAGTGGTCCAGCACTTGCAGAGCATGCAGGCGCGAGGCCGTGGGTTCAACCCCTAGTACCCCCCCCCAAAAAAAAAAAAAAAAAAATCAGTTACATAACCAAATACACCAGAACCTTTTGTCATATAGGATCGTTTATTTACTTTTTTCCAGTACTAGGGGTTGAATTCAGGGCCTTTCATATGCTAAACATGTGCTCCAGCACTGGGCCTCAACTCAGCCTCTTTTATATATTTTATTTTGAGACAGGGTCTTGCTAAATGTGCAGGATGCCTTGGGCCCGGAACTCAAAATCCTCCTGCCTTTAACTCCTGAGTCACATTCAGCTTGGGGGATCTTTTATCACAGGTCATTTATTCTTGCTGTCTTTTTTTCTTGAGACAAGGTTTCACTGTGTAGCCCAGGCTGCCCTGGAACTCACTATGCAGACGAGACTGGTCTCAAATTTGTGTCCATCCTCCTGCCTCATACTTCCAAGTGCAAGGATTACAGGCATATGTCACCATACCCATCATTGTCCTAACTTTACCTGTTGTTTCGAAAAAAAAGTGAAATAAACTTTAGTACATGATCAGTCTAATGAATATGCAGACAGGTGGATGAGATTTTTTTTTAATGTGCTTTTTATTTATTTTGGTTTCATAGGATCAGAGGCAAGTGGTTTTGGCAGAAGCATACAGAATTATAGAATGTTGGCCTGATTTTCTTTGGCATCATAGCCTTAAATTTATTTTTAAATACCTACTTTACTTTCTTTAGAGCAACATCCAAAATTATCTTATTTTTTTATTTGTTCATTACCTATCCCTCCTAAAGGGAGTATGCATTCCATGAAAGCATACAATCTTTACACCACTGTTGAATTCCCAGCATTGGGCTGGGGGTGTATCTCAGTGGTACCATAACCCACCTGTCATATGTGAGGCCCTGAGTTCGATCCCAAGTACTGGAAAAACAAAACAAAAACCATTGGTGATGTGTTGTTAGCATAGTGCCTTGCACAGAAATGTTGCCTCCCCAAAGATGTTTTGTTCGATGGTATAAAGAAAGTGGCATTTGCTTTCTGATATTTTTCATATTGAATTTTTATTGAAAATGGGTTTTAATAACTAATTGTTGTTGTTCTTAGGTGCCATTGAGTCGTGTCCAACTCATACGACCCTTATCTGATTTTCAGTGGTTGATTGTTTTGGGGATTACCTTGGAGAGTGAATTGCCATGTCCTTCTCCCATTTTTGCAGTGCTGAGAATCAAGCTCGGGACCTCAGAGACTGAGCAGCTCTCTACCAACTGAACTAAATCCCAGCCCTAATAACTAATTAGATAAACTTTTCTCCCAGGTTACCCAGAAAGGCAAGGAAAGCCATTTTTCATCTCCTTGTCGCCAAGCACCTAAATATTTCTGTAATTTGCATCTTCTTTTCTCTCTGATCTCAAAAAATAAAAGAGATGGTTCTCCCTTCCAGATTGATGTGGTTGTATTTGCATGCCTGACTTTATACTGAGATCCATGGGCAGGAACAGATGATCGAGGAAGAATGTGCAGTGAGAAAACGCAGAAGACCCAAGACAAAATGCCAGCCAATTGCCTACATTTAAGGAAAGGAAAGGATAAGAGTATGCACGGAAGAGAACCTCCTCTACTCTCATTCACCCCTTACACTCTGGCTCCTGACCAGACCACCAGATGAAAATGGTTCCCTCAGGGGTACCTGTTCCACCTCTCATTGGACTTCCAAGCCTCACCCTTTTCTGTTTAAATCCTCTTCTCCCTTTAGCCCCTTAGATAAAGCTGTTCTTCAGTGTTCGGTTGTGAACCCCATGTTCCATTTGGTTTTCTTCAGTTTTTCTCTACTCTTCTTTGAGCATAGAAAATATTGGAATAACTGGATCCTCTCCCCTCCACCCTCACCCTTCATCTTCCTGTTTTCCTCGAGGGGAAATTGTTCCAAATACTCTTGCCCTTTCTACCTCCTGCTTATCTGATTGGGTATGTTTCATGACAGGAACTGTGCTTGGGTTGTTCTTCCTCTTCGTGTCCTTTTTTTTCTTTTTTTTTTTTCTGCAAAAGATCAAGCCTAACTGGGTGTGAAGGTACACACCCATAATCCCAGCACTCAGGAGGCTGAGGCAGGAGGATTGTGAGTTCCCAGACCACTCTGGGGTGCATAGTAAAGCCCCATCTCAAAACAAAACAAAACAAAACAAAAAAATTACGCCTACTTGACTTGTGACTGAGTAAGTCTAGGACACTATGGCAGGAGGAGACAGATGAATGTCCATCTGACATTCACACTAAACTATGTCCTCAAACAGCACTTATTAATAAGAGAGGTGGTATTTAAATCTACCACTTTTATCTTCCTTATCTATGTGTTTATACCTTGCCTCTGAAGAAAAATGGTATTTATTGAGCCCCTCACATCTCCATAACAATAGTCACTATCAGCCTGGCAGAGTGGTTTAAACCTGTAATCCCAGTGATTTGGCGGGGTGGGAGGTGGTGAGGCAGGGGGATCCCAAACTCGAGGCCAGAGGGTTCCTGTGTAATTTAGTGAAACCCTAACTCAAAATTAAAATTAAAAAATGGGCTGTAGGCACAGCTCAGTGGTAGAGCTCTTGCAAAGCATGCCTGAGACCCTGGGTTCAACTTCTCAGTACCACAAAAATAATAATAATTGGGTAGAGCACTGCGCTGCAGTCTCTGAGGTCCCGAGTTCAATTCCCAGCACCACAAAAATGGGAGAAGGGCCTGGCAATCCACTCCCAAAGCAATCCCGAAACAGTCAGCCATTGAAAACCCGATGAGGGTCTCTATGAGTCGGATACCAACTCGACGGCACCTAACAACAACAACAACAATCTTTTTTAAAAATGAGATCTATATATTCATACCTTAATATGAGTATATTTTTTCACTTTTCCTGATCCTGATATCTGACTCTTGTTCAAATACACAGAACTTGTTCTCCCAAGAGTCTGTGAAGACTAGTTCATTCAACCAGAAAGTCTGGTCAATTTGGGGGGGAAAAAAGATATCAGTAAGCTCTAACAATACAACTTTTTTAAAGTTTCCAATTATGAAAAGTATTCTCTTTTTACTTTCTTCTTTTTAGTGTGGTTTTTTTTTTTTGTTTTTTGTTTTTTGTTTTTTGTGGTACTGGGGGTTGAACCCAGGACCTCGCGCCTGCATGCTTTGCAAGTGCTGGACCACTGAACTGCGCCCCCAGCCCATTTCTTTTTACTTTTTTTGAGACAGGGTCTCCCTAAATTACGCAGACCACCTCTGGTCTCGAACTTGCGATCCTCCCGCCTCCGCCTCCCGAGCCGCTGGGATTACAGGAGTGCGCCACCACGCCTGGCTTTTAGTGTGGGTTATTGAACCCAGGGCCTCACATATGCTAGGCAAGTGCTCTACAACTGAGCTGCACCACCAGCTACTTTACTTATTTTTATTTTTTATTTACTTTGATACAAGGTCTTACTAAATTGTGCAGTCTGCCTCTGGCCTTGAACTTGTGATTCTCCAGCCTCTGCCTCCCAAGTCGCTGGGATTACATGTATGTATACCATGGTGCCCAGTTAAGTAGCATTTTCCTTCCTTCCTTCCTTTCTTTCTTCCTTTCTTGTTCCTACTTTCGTGTGTGTGTGTGTGTGTGTCTGTGTCTGTGTCTGTGTGTATGTGTGTGGTACTGAGGAGTTGAACACAAGGTCTCACACATACTTTGCAAGCATTCTACCACTGAGCTGCACCTTCAGTCCCTTTTTAATTTTTTTTATCTTGAGACAGTTTTGCTAAACTATGCAGGCTGCCTTTAGCCCTGAACTCGTGATCCTTCTGCCTCCACCTCTCGATTCTCCTGCTTCCACCTCCCAAGGCGCTGGGTTTATAATCATGGGCAACTGTTCCTGGTTTTGAATAGTGAGTTTCTGAGTGAATGGATAAACTAGATGAACCCACCAATTTCTTTCTATTTCTTTCATTTCTTCTTTCCTCTTTTTTTTTTTTTTTTGTGGTACTGGGGCGTTGAACCAAGGGACTCAAGCGTATTTTGCAAGTGCTGTACCACTGAGCTGCACCCTGTAGCCCCTTTTTTATTTTTTACCTTGAGACAGGTTCTCACCAAGTTGTGTGGGCTGTCTCTGGCCACAAATCTGCAATCCTCCTGCCTCTGCCTCGCATATTGCTGGAATTACAGCCATCTGCCACCAAGCCCGGCTCCACCAATCACTTTCATCCATTCTCAGGTATGACTTTCAGCTCTTCCTCTGTAGCCTGCATAATCCTTGAAGTCTTTTTCCAGCTCCAATTCCATGATATGAACTGTCTACAGAATATTTCTCTCACATTTTTTCATTGTCCTACATAGTTTCAAAATTCTTTAAAGCTTTATTTTGGTATAATTTCAGATTTATAGAAAAGTTGGAAGAATGATACAAATAAGTCATATTTACCTTTTACTCAGATTCCCTAAATGTTAGCATCTTATTTCATTTGCTTTATCCTTTATCTTGCCTCTTATTTATTTTTCCTGACTCTTTTGAGAGTACTTTGTAGATGTGATTTCCCTTTAATACTACATGTTTTAATGAGCATTTCCAAAGACAAAGGACATTCTCTTACACAGGCTCAATACAATGATCAAAATCAGGAAATTAACATTGGTACAATACTATTATCTAATCAAGATGCTATTCAGATTTCACCAATTGTCCTGAATTGCCTTCTGGTGCAGGAAAAAAACAGATTATTCATTGCCTTCTGTTGTCCCCTCCCTTAAATCTCCTCTCCTCTTGTCTGGAATAGTTCCTCAGTCTTTATCTTTCATGACATTGGTATTTTTGAAGAACAAGTCAGTTATTTTGTAAACTTTCCTTCAACTAAATATTCATTTGATCCTGTATCTATGGCTTTCACTTCTCTCTAAGCTATGGTGAGTAAAGCAGTCCCTTTTTTAATGTCTTCATCTTCTTGTTTCATATTCCAGCACCAACTCCTAGTAGATGTGACCACTTAATCTCTCTGAGCCTTAGTTCTTCATCCTTAAAATCAGGATAATTATACCTACCTAATAGGTTATGGAGAGAATGAAAGGAAGTGATACATTTAAAAGGAATTTACTGAATGTATGGCAATAAATCACTTGCTTTTCATGTGTTTTTGGTTTCTCAACTCTAATGAGTCTCTAAAAATGAGGTTCTAGAACTGTGTATATCCCATGTAAACAATTGGTAGGCTCACCAGACTCTATGCTACTATTAGCCTGTGGTCAATTAAAATATCTAAACCTTTTTCTGCATAACTATTTTAGCATTATCATTAATATTACCATCATTGTGATTACTATACTACTAGTACTTATTGGTCTGGCCACCCATATGTGTCAGGCACAACATGGAGTACCTCCTAGGATTGGCCTTTGATATTATGTAATTCTCCACACTCCATAACATAATTCTATCTGCATTTTTTTTTTTTGCATTGCTAAGATTATCTGCATTTTCAAATTGAGAAAACAGATTGACAGTGGTAAAGTTGCAGGGCTTATAAAAGTGAGAGCTGGACTCTAATCACAAATTGATTTTCTAGAACATAAATGCAAATTTTTTTTCTCTGTTAAGTATCACTTTTCATTTCTGCTCATCAGTCTAGCCTGTTGGAACCTTTGTGATTCCTGATTTTGCCATCCCAACAAATTAGCTTTTCCTCCCAACTTGGATTTTGTGTGCCTCCCGTGTCTTCTTCCAAATCGTTGATAAAAACATTAATAAAGAGAGTGCCAGGTGGGGAGCCCTGAGATAAATGCTAAACATTTCCTTCTAGGTTGTGTGCAGTAGCTAGCTGTGTTACTAGCAGGCAATATGGAGGAACGGGGATTGAAAATGGCTCCTGCCCTTCCACCAGGAGGATGACAAAGCCACATGGTCTCTGAGGACATTGGAAAGACATTTTCAAACGGGTCCCACACCTTACCCAAGCCATTAAGCCATTTATAAAACAAGGACCTAGGCCCAGTCACAGGCGCCCAGAGCTGAGCACACAGGGCTGATGTCACCCTGGGCGTGCCTTAGTTTGAATAAAACTAGAGGGAACTTGTGCACACTTTCTCTTCTCCCAAGCACTCATCTTCCACCCCCCACCCCCTACCCCACCCCCCTTCTCTTTCCAGTAACCACGTGTTCGACTGTCCCTTCTCTCAGGGCCGCCATCTTCTCTGTCTATCCAAGACACCTTTCTAAAGCCAGCTTGACTCGCCTGTTGTCTGGCTTCTTTGGCTTCCCTTGAGAAACAAAATCTTCCTTATGCCGAGTCCCCAAGGAAATGCAGCCTTTTCCAATTTCCTTTCCACGTTTGCCTAAGCTTCTCCAGGCGCCTCAGTTCTCCCTGTAATTATTCTTTATATTCTCTATTATAACTTCTGTTGGACCCTACTTGAATAGCACCTAACAACAACAACATAACTTCTGTGTTGGGTATAAATTCTTTTATACCTGGATTATAAGGCTTTGCTGCCAGGGGGTCCTGGACCCATGCTCTAGACCCGAATACTAGTTCTCCTACCTCGACTCCCTATAATAGGTTGAAATCAGTCACTCTCTGTGTCAGTTTTTCCAAACAGCTATGAATGAATTTTACTGGCTTTGCAGACTAATTCACCTATCACCATCTTATCCACAAGAATAACTAAAGACATTTTTCCCCTCATGCCTCTGGCTTCCCCCTGGGCTACCGGTCTAACAGTACCATTCACAAAAAAAAGTTCTTGTCTTCATTTAGCCCAGCCTATTCTTACTGAAATAATACTGTCCCTAGCGGTTATTGCTTTTCTTCTTCTTACAAATTAACTCTGTAATAATCTAGAATTGTGATAGACGTAGATTTAAATAACTGAGTAGCTTCTAGAAATCTCGTCCCTTTCTAACAATGTCACTGAGTTGCCATGTGACCTAGGGAAGGCTATGTTTTCAACCTAGATATTTCCTTAAAAAGAGTTGTTGTTGTTAGGTGCTGTGGAGTCAGTATCCAACTCATAGCGACCCTGCATATAACAGGGGAAACACTATTGTCAATGCTTCTCTGCTGTTCATAGTTTTCAATGGCGGACTATTTTTTGGGAGTGGGTTGCCAGGTCTGTCTCCCAAGCCTACAGCACCTGGTGTTCCCAGGCAGTCTCCCACCCAAGTACTAATCAGGCCCGATCTGCTTAGCTTCCGAGATCTGATGGGATCGGATGCCACAGGGCTATGTGGAAAAATGAAGTCTACCACTTATTAGGCTCATGGCGTTAACCACATCATTTGACTTTTGCTACAATCTACAGCAGAAAATATTATCTGTGTCCTGCAGATGAGAATACTGAGGCTTGAGGAGACAGGCAGATTATAAGTGGTGGAACTGCTAGACGAACAATCTCAGGAGCAGCACATTTCTACAAACTCCTTATGTTATAACTTATTTTAGGACACTCTACTGCCCCTGTTTATTTGTCCCAAATATATAGATAAAAGCCTGCAGCTGTAGCCCTGTGGCATCCGATCCCGTCAGATCTTGGAAGCTAAGCAGGGTCGGGCCTGGTTAGTACCTGGATGGGAGACCACCTGGGAACACCAGAAGCTGTAGGCTTGGGAGAAGGACCTGGCAACCCCCTCCCAAAAATCAATCTGCCACTGAAAACCCTATGAACAGCAGAGAAGCACTGACAACAATGTTTCCCCTGTTGTACAGAGTGTGGCTATGAGTCGGATACCGACTTGACGGCACCTAACAACAACAACAACAACATATAGATAAAAAGTAGATTTGCTTGAGGTTCTAAGTGCCTTCCATGCAATCAGAAAGTGGCAGTTCTGGTAGTGTTTTCAAAGGAACGCTACTTGCTCCAATAGCCTCAGGACAAACCAGATCTACTGTCAAATGTTTGACATACATTACATACTGTAGTGATTCTCTCGGAGACTTTAAGGGCTCTGAGAAGACTTTTAGAAAAGAAACTTGTTTAACTTTCTTGAACTACAGAACCAGTTTCATGAAGTGTATCAGCAGAAACTGTAAAAAGATGTTAAAGATTCTTTTTCTCTTTACTCTTTGCCCCTGGAGGATGTTTATCTAGAGATACGACACAGCTTAAAAATACATATTCTGATTTAAATTCACCTACTTTACAATTGGATAATGTAATGTAAAAGCTTTAGCATTTACAAAAGGCCTCTTGTTGTCCGGAGGTGTCATTTGGATATGCTATTAAACTTATTCTCCATTTGCAGAGAAACCTTCCTTCAGAATTGTCAGGAATTAGCTCAATGCCTTACAGCTGGACAAGAGCCTAAATGAAACTCAAATTCAGATTTCTCCAACCAAAGTCCTTACTTTTTCACATAATTAATGTCTGGTTTTTTGCCTTTGATCATTTTAAAAGCATGTTGACATTTTCAAAACCAGCAACTTTGAAAGATGGGCAAGGTTATATTAAAAATATAAGATGACCTTTATATTAATTTTATACCGAAAAGCCATATTTTGACTTTTTCTCTTTTAAAAACTGGTCCTCAGCATCAGCAGTGTGGAGTTTGTAATGGAAAACAGGGTATGCCCTCCTAGATGCCCTGTGGGCAACTGATGTGATCCGGGAAACAGCAAATTAGCCCACAGCTATACCTGTTTACATAGTCAATGTGTGTTTGTTCTGTTTGAAGATACTTCAAAAATAACAATTGTAAAAGAGATTACTGCTTTGATCAGAGAATCTGAATCTTCTTTGTTTGACCATGAATAATTGGTCTTTGTAATGTTAATGCTTCTTTTAAGGAATATCAGATCTGTAAATGCACCTTAATTACAGGCAAGCAGTTTTGGAGGGAATTTGTGACAGCATTTTACTGAAGGTCTTTTTAAGTTCTCCTTTAAATCTAATTATAGTAGAAAGATTATTTTAGTCCAAGCAGCAATAAGCTATAATTATTAGTGTTTTCAATAATGTTCGTGTAGGTCAAAGAAGTTATCTTACTGAAGAATAGGATTTAAATCTTTAAAATGTTTTGTTTTTCCTATAACACACAGAACAAAAGGTAACTTCTTAACTGAGAAGAACTTACTAGCCTGCTCACCATAATTATTCTGGCAGCTCAGAAGTCTATTTTCCCCAGACTTGACATTTAGAAGCCCCACATGGAAATCCACAACTTAAACAACCATGGATTCCTAAATCTTGTTTTTAAATTCAAAACGAACTAAATAATCTACTCAGTGTAAGAGTACAGTATGGAAAGAGGGATTTTTAAAAGTCCTCCTATTTTAATTTGTGGTCTTAGGCTGTGTTTTTTGTTGTTGCTGTAAGAAGATATGTTAGTGTAGAATGTTAGATGTTGCTGAAGATGTGAGGAAACGGGATTGCTAAACAGCAGATAGGGTGATTTAGTTAGATATGAGGAAGAATTTCTCAACAGCAGAGTGAAATCTCCTTCTATGGAGGTGGCTTTGAAATTGCATATTTTATGAAATGGTATGTGGCAAAGCCTGGGTGCAGAGCAAGGCCTCTTCTAAGAGGAAAATTTCAACAGATTGCATTTCTTCCAGTACATAGTCTGAAGTCCTCCTGGGGGCCCTCCTCACCTGGACAGAATGCTGATGGCAACCTCTCAGCCCTTATCCTGGGTTCTGAGGACTGCCTTCCACACCTGAGAACACTTTCTGGTTCAGTATTGTGTTTGCATCTAAACACATTCAAAAGCTAGGAATGGAGGCAAGCAGTGCTGTATAGGAGGGAAAATGAAATCACTGAGGCTTAAGCTGTACCACATTAGTACATTCTAAGTCATTTTGTGTTTTTGAAGTGTTTTTCTTTTCCTTAATTATGGCTGCAATTAGCTTTGCAGCATTGCATTCACTCCAAGCAGCAGAAGTGGAGAACAATAATCCTGTTTACCCAAAGCTGGAGGCAGTATACCTAGCTTTGTTGTCTCTACAGCTTAATCTAAATGCTCTGCTAGGTGTTATCCCACACAATAGAGTGTGACAGAACTTCACGAAGACTCTCCCTTCCTGAGTTAATTCTGTTGTCATCTCAAACCTCTGCAAGGTCAAGGAAAAACAGGCAATAGGCCATTTCAAACTTAATAAGGGAGCACATTTTATTTGCATTTATTTGAAAGATAGAAGACTCTGATATATGAATCCTTTCAAAAGTAGTTAATTAATCTGTTGAAATTATCACAGAGAAAGTACTAGAACTCCTTTGGGTTGTTCTTGACAATTAATGGAATAGAAAGGTGGCTGTTGTAAATAGCTCTTTTGCAGTAATGGAGAAAAGCAAATTATGAAATGGACAAGTTATTTATGTTTGAAAATAAACTGCCTCTCACACTGGGAAATTAGGTTACAGGCAATTTTGCATTACAACATGAACATGTCATTAGTTTTAATTTTCCACGACAAAGATTTTAGGGTAATTTGCTTTCATTGGAATAGAGTAGTTTCTCTTCAACGTTATCATTCAACACCTCTCTTTGCCATTAGAGGGTTTTTTTTTTATTGTCATCTTTTTCCCTTAATTTGTAAGAATAATATCCTTGATTTTCCTAAGTATATAAATATTTTGGCAAAAGTTTTATGGCATACAGCAAGAACTGGAAGAGCAGATGAGCACAATGCAAATGCACCAAACATCATAACGCCCTGCAGGTATGCTATCTGCTTTGGACATGCTTTAGTGTTTTAGGGTGCTAAGTGTCCACGGTATATTTCTCTACTGTAAAATTCAGGTTACTATAGAGGAAGAACAATAACCAGTTACACATTAACCAAAAAATGTCATTTCTTGTAGCAAATGCAAGGTCTGTTGATCAAGTAATACTTGTCAGAAGAAATGAGTCTCATTACTGATTGAAGACTGTGAAGGAAACACTGCTAGTGGGATATCATATGTGCAAGTCATCTGTGTGTTTAGGATGACCTGAACATTATCAAATGTTTGTTGTTGTTGTTAGACACCATCGAGTTGAGTCAGACTCATAGCAACCCTATGTACCACAGACAAAACACTAACCTGACACTGTGCCATGCCTGGCACTAGGTCAGTGCTTCTCTGCTATTCATAGAGTTTTCAGTGGCTGATTGTTTTTTGGGAGTGGGTTGCTGGGTCCTTCTCCCAATCCTACAGCACCTGATGTTCTCAGGTGGTCTCCCATCCAAGGACTAACCGGCCTGACACTGCTTAGCTTGATGGAATTAGACACCACAGTGGTATGGCTGCAGGCGCCAAATGTTTATCTTCATCTTTAATGTAATTTACTGGCTTTTCAGCTAATCAATCCCCAAAGCAACATTCCTTTGTTAACTTACTATGCTGTACATTCTAACGAACAATGATTAATCAATCGCCCAATGTTAACTAAGAGGTAAGAAAAATATTAAAAGAAAAGGAATGACATATTCACAAGTATTACAAAATTGTCTTTAAATTATTTTCCCAGCAAGAGCTATGCTTTATTTTCAAACTTAAATAACTTCTCTATGTAACCTTATCTTCCGGATACTTCCTGTAAACTTCATATATTATGCAATTGTGCCCATAAATACAGGTAGAAGTTAACTTGAATGGCTCAGGCTGAGTTAACCACACACTTGTAGTTAAACCTTTATCACTATTTCTGTCATAAACCTCTCCCTTTTCTTTTAAGGGATTGACCAAGCTATCATAAAAATGGATTATGTCTGTATCTTTGCGAAACTTGAGTTCCTAAGAAGTGACTTGGCTTCTTAAATGCACTGGACTTCGGCTTAGAGTCTCATAACAGTGCAACATACTTGCTGCTACATGTCAGGATGGCTAGCGTGTCTGTGTACGGACTGTCACAGGGTTCCCATGGCAATGGTATGAATTCTTATTTTTCATAATTCTGAAAAATTAGCACAGTGTGACTCCTGTGACTACATATTGTTTGAGGCATACACTTAAATATGCTTAACCAGTTCACCAAATAAACAAGGAAAAGCATAAAGTAGGGTGCTTTATGGGAGAAAAACGATTAGACTTAAATATTTGTAATGGTAGGGATAGAGATTTTCTGGTGATGTAATCAACAACCACAGCAACAAAAAGTTGGCGGGAAAATTGAAAATATCAGATCCCCTAATTTGACTTTGTAAAAAGCTATGTAGGAAGCATTACACTGATAATTCTGCTGATTTATTTTTAACAGGTAGCATTGTATTATGCAGTATATAAAGAAATGAAACTCAGTCATTGTGAGTTTCTAACATTTGTTTAAATGAGTAGAACCAAAGCCTCTCTTCTGTGAATTATTCCAGATGTATGAAATTATTTTGAATTATTTTCCTATCATGGAAGCATTGAGGATCATGCTATGGCAGTTTACTGTGCATGTGTTAAAATAAAAAAATTTAAAAACCTGTAAGTTCCAGATCTTTAGGACTCTTCTCACAGATCTCTCCCTCTATGAAGCCCTCCTGGACTACCATGCCCAGAGAATGCTCTGCAATCTGTGTTTTCCTGGTAGTTATGCCTAACTGTCCAATATATTGTGTTCTCTTTCAATCCACAGTGCTCATTGGCACAGGTCAGGTCAGTGAGTAGGTGCTTTGTAAATGTTTATTGAATAACGAGCTTCCGTTTTTTTCTACCCCCATGTGTCTGTCAGTTTGTAGTGCTGCAGGGGCTTGCATGTTGCTGTGATGCTGAAAGCTGTGCCATCATATTTCAGATATGAGCAGGGCTACCGATAGTGGACAGACTTCAGTTGAGCTTCCAGACTAAGACAGACTAGGGAGGACTTATTTCCATTCATGAAACAATTAATTGAAAACCCTATGAATAGCAGAGAAGCACTATCAGCTATAGTGCCAGAAATTGAATCTCCCAGGCTGGAAGGCTTTCAAGGAATGACTGTGGAAAAGTTGCTTCCTCAAAGTCAACATTAATGATAGGAATGAAGTAAAGCCCCGGGGCCTCCTTTTGCTGGTATGACACCATTCAGAATTAGAAGAAACACAGTGACTGCAATATTGGGCTCAAAGATAAAAGGATCGTGTGCATGGCACAATGCCAGGTAGTGTTTCATTCTGTTGTACATAGGGTTGCTATGAGTTGAATGTGACTTGATGGCACCCAACAACAACAATATTTTTTCTAGAATTGAAAAGGTTCTACCCAAACTGATGAATTGTTTGGTTCTTTCAGACAAATCCTATGAATTCCAGTTTATCTTCCTAGTAAAGGTATCAGGAAATGTGTGAAGCTAGGGTAATTTGTGCATGGAATTGCTAATGCATGAGAACAGTGATACTCAGTGGTCCCAGGGATGAGGCAGGAGAGGAGGAAAAGGATTACAGATGGGCATGAGGAAACTTGAGGGGGAAGGATATGTTCATTTTTTTAATTACAGCAATCATTTTTTGAATCCACAAGTATGTTGAAATTTCATCAAATTGTATACTAAACATATGCATATAAGAGTTCAATAAATCTGTTTAAATCAGAAAAAAAGAAGAAGAATCTGATATCTTGACTGCAGATGTAGTTTAGTGACATAGCACCTGCTTAGCATGTGCAAGATTCTAGGTTTGATCTCTAACACAAATATGTGTGTGTGTAACACATATTTTAATTGCTTTGGGGACACAGGTAGCAGCCTCCTTCCTGTGTACTATGAGTATCTCTCCAACCCCTCTCCCCTCCTAGAAGCAAAGTGTAACAATTGTGTATTAGACGTTGTAGACAAAGTATCTTTCACATACTTTATTTATATAAATAGCATAGCACCATGAACTAATACTGTGGCTTTTGTTTCTTTGTATTTAGCATTAGTGAGTTGAACCCAGGGCCTCATGCATACTTTGTTAAAGGCACTTAGAAATCTTTTCATGTAAAACAGATAGAAAGTTAGGCACAGTGATTCATGCTTGTAATCCCAGGGACTCCAGGGGCAGAGGCAGAAGAATCACAAGTTGGAGACCAGAGTCAGTCTGCATAATTTAGTGAGATCGTATCTCAATAAAAAGTAAAAAATATGGGCTGTGTGTACAGCTCAATGGCACGGTGCTTGCAATGCATGCAAGTGTAAAACCCAGTGTTCAACACTGTAGTAATGTACAAGACAAACAAACAAACAAACAAACAACCCCAAAAAACTACTTCATCCTGTTAAAATTGCTGGCTAGCCTTCCATGATGTGGATATTCTAACATTTATTTATTCATTTACTTGATCATCATATTATTTGTCATTGGATATTTACATGGTTGCTGATTTTTCATTATTATAAACAATACTGCAATAAACATCCTGGTATGTCCATATTTGAGCACATTTAAGAAATTTTGAGGGATGAATTCCTTAAAGTGGAAAAGCAAAGTGTATAAAAGCTTTATATATTGTAGATCTTTTGGATTGTCCTCTATACAGGCATATATTTTATAAAGTCCTCACAAAGTTCTTCTATTTTTACTGACAACATAGACTTCCAGCTTCCACACACTGATTCTTTTCATTTTTACACATCATTCGACAGTAAATATTATCACATAACTGTGGCTATTTTGTTTTTATTTGCTTGTTTTTCATTTTTTAAAAATTTGGTTTGAACACTTTAAATGCACACAAGCAAGCTACAGTTTTTCTTTCTTACTACTACTACTACTACTACTACTACTACTACTACTACTACTACTACTTTGGTTTGTTGAAACAGGTTGGCCTCAAACTTGTATGTACCTCCAAAACTTTTTTTGGTACTGGTAGATTGAATCCAGGGTCTTTCACAAGCTAGGCCAGTGCTGTACCGCTGACATGCACCTAAAGCTCACTTTGTATTTTTTATCTTGAGTTTCACTTAGTCATGCAGGCTTGTCTCTGGCCTTGAATCTGCCATCTCCCTCTCAGCCTCAGTCTCCCAAGTCATTGGGATTATAGGCATGTACCACTCTGTCTAGCTTTTTTTTTTCAAAATTTTTAAAAATAGTTCAGAGTTCCCTCTGCCCTTCATTGAGGTTTTTCAAATGTTGGCATGCTATGCAATCATAATGTAATAATTTAAACCAGGAAAATAACATGGATACAAGATTATTACCTAAGCTCCTACCTTACTTGAATTTTCCATTTGCTCCACCATTATCTTTTTCCTGCCCAGTCCAGGGTCCATTCCAGGACCTTACACTGCATTAAGTTGTTTCTTCTCTTTAGTCTTTCCAATCTGGGACAAGTCCCCAGTCTCTTTTTGTCTTTTGTGACTGTGACACTTCTAGGGATTCCTGTTGCGTTCTTTGATAGAAATACACCCCAAGTGGTTTATGTATCGTGTTTTCTCATGATTTGGTTGAGGGTATGGATTTTTTTGCTATGTAAACCACAGGAGTGATGTTATACTTTTCTTAGTACATTGTGTCAGGAGATACAGGCTATTGATGGTTAAAGTAATGCCTGCCATGTTTCACACGGAAAAACCATTATTTCTAACTTGGTAGTAAATAATTGTCTTGTTAGGAGACGTTTTGAGACTGTGGGCTGGGTCAGCTTTGGTTTTAGGCTCATGGCTGCCTTTCCAGCCTAAGCCAAGATAGTTCTGCATTAGCTCTAGGGGGAAAAAGCCTAATGGTAGTCATTTGTTGTCCTTTGAGGATATATTTCTGTAAGGCACTTTGTTGGAGAGAAGTAGTAGATCTAAGTCAAGATTTGAGTGCTTTTTTTTTTTTTTTGTATGCAGTACTGGGGGTTGAACCTAGGGCCTCACACTTGCATGCTCTGCAAGTGCTGGACCACTGAGCTGCACACTCAGCCCATTTTTTTTTTTTTTTTTTTTTTTTACTTTTTGAGACAGGGTCTCACTAAATTATGCAGACTGCCTCTGGTCTCGAATTTGTGATCCTCCTGCCTCCGCCTCCCGAGACGCTGGGATTACAGGCGTGTGCCACCACACCCGGCAAAATTTGAGTGCTTCTAAATTCTTGATATTATGATTTGGATCTTAAATGTCTTACAAAATCTCATGTGTTGAAGCTTTGTTCCCAGTTTATGGTGCTACTGGGGGGTGTTAGAAACTTTAGGAGATAGGGCCTAATTGGAGGAAGCAGGCTGGCCATTGGATGTGTGCCCATGAAGGATATATTGAGACTCCAACTCCTTCCTCTCTGCGTCCTGGCTGTCATGAGGTGAGCAGCCTCCTCTGCCTCACATTCCCAGCCATGATATCCACCCTTGCCATGGGCCAACCATGGATTGAAACCTCTGCAACTCTGAGCCAAAATAAACCTTTCCTCCTTTTAATTTATTTTAGGCTGTTTTTCACATCCATAGCTGTTTTAATTTCTGTTTCTCTGACATTAGGGAGGTTGGGATGCTTTCCTGTGTTTATTGGTCACTTGTTTTTCTTCTTTTGTAAACTAGTTATTTACCACCCTTGTGTAATATTTTTTACTGGATTCTCCTTCTCTACCCATTCCCATTTTAAGATGGGAATTATTATTACTTTTTAAACTGACACATAATAATTATACATATTTATAGATTGTCTGTGGGGCAGTGCTGGGGATCAAACTCCAGGCCTCACACATGCGAGCTGCTAGGCAGGTGGTGTCCCGGTGAGCTACATCCCCAGCCTTAATTCCTTCATTTTCTTCCTTCCTTCCTTCCTTCCTTTCTTTCTCTTTCTTTCTCTTTCTTTCTCTTTTTTTCTCCTTCTTTCTCTCTCCCTCTCCCTTTCCCTCTCCTTCTCCCTCTCCCTCTCCCTCTCCCTCTCCCTCTCCCTCTCCCTCTTCCCGGTACTTGGGCATTGAAGTCAGGGCCTTTCACATACTTTGCAAGTGCTCTGCCACTGGGCTGCACCCCTTTCCCATTTTTAATTATTTTTTAAAATCTTGAGTGAGGGTCTCACTAGGGCACACAGGCTGCCTCTGGCCTTGAGCTTGCAATCCTCCTCCATCTGCTTCTCAAATTGCTGGGATCACAGGCTTGAGCCACCACATCTGGCTTGATTCTCTTTTTTTAAATTGATTTTTAAGTAGATCTTTTATAATTGTAAACATTAGTCCTTTGTGACAAAAGTTTTTTCTGCAATGATACCTTAGTATTTGAAGGAAGGGGGAGTACAGAGATCATTTGTCTTTTTACTTCATGGTCACATGATTTATGAGAATCTCCATTGTATTAGAAATCCTCCTGGAGTTTACCTTATTAAATACATTCTTCATATGTTGTTGTTAGGTGCTGTTGTGTCAGGTCCAACTCATAGCGACCCTCATAGGGTTTTCAATGGCTGATTGGGGATTGCTTCAGGACTGGATTGCCACATATAAATTCTTTGTATAGCATGTAGAAATTGGATTTGATCAACGAATGAATGGGCCAACTAATCTCACCAATTTGTCCAATTAGTGTTTTCCCCTCAGCCCATTCCAGTTCTTGCCTGGATTTCCTTCTCCTCTCCTATGAACTGTTCCTCAGTTTGCAGAATCTTGTGTTTTTTTCAAGGGTCAATTCAGGTATGAAAGTCCAGGGCTGTCATTCTCTTCCTTGTTTGCTATTCATTTCCCATTTTATAGTTATTTTGTAGTGTGTGTGTGTGTGTGTGTGTGTGTGTGTGTGTGTGTGTGTGTGTACATGAATTGTAACTTTAACCAGATGGGAACAATTCACTGAAGGAGCCTTGCTTCTATCCTAACTCCCAGTGTCTTATACATAATAGGATTCTAGTAAGTTTTGGGCTACTGCTTTATAAATTACTTTTTATGGAGAAATATTTCATCTACCGTTTCTCTTCATACATATATATGATGGGAGATTTACACATGCATTCCTTCAGTCCTCACCTCTTGTGTGTAACCTGCCTTTTATTAACATTTGTCATTAGACAACTTTGCTCATTGTGCCTGGGGTTCTAAAACTCAACAATAAAATCGTGACCAATGTTAAAGATCTAATTTGCTCAAAATTCTCTAGCAGCGTGAAGACAAATGTAGTATTTTTTCAAATTTGAATGACATATTTCTAAAGTCCAACTTGTGCTGTGGTATGGGTCTTTTTAAAAAAATGTCTATTATTTAATTTTTTATTTTTTATTTTTGATTTCTTTAAACTTTTTTTGGGGGGTATGGGTCTTTATTTTATGCTACCTCAAGTCTATCTTCTCAAACATAATCACAGTGCTTGATGGTGGATGTAGTAAAGGTACCACACATTTGCCAAGAGTTTTTGGCTTGTTTTCCAAAATTAAAAGGCAAAATCAAATCAAAAGTACATTAAAGTAAAACTAAAATTTCATTATCAAGTTATCATCACAACTACCTCTACTAATTCTACTGTTTTGTTTTTTTGACAAAACAAAAACAAACACAAAAGCAACCACATTGGGTGCAGTGGCACGCCTTAATCCCAGCACTCAGGAGGCTGAGGCAGGAGGATAGTGAGTTCAAGGCCAGTCAGGGCTACACAGCAATATTCTGTCTCAAAAACAGCAACAAAAACCCTGCCTTTTAGAAAGGCACAAAAATAAGATGAGCTCTCATTTACTTATCCACAGCTTCAGCCATATTAACTTGTGGCCAGTCTTGTTTTATTCATACCTTTATTCCATGCTTATGATCTCTGAGCTAGTTTGAAGCAAATTGCAAAGGTCACATTAATTTGTACTTAAATATTTCATAATACTTTCAAAAGACATGATTGCAATATTGCCCTTTCTGACTTCTTAGTTTAAAGTTCTTGGGGCTCATGTGTTTTGCACATTTATGTGCATGTGCATGTGCATGTGCATGTGCAAGCTCTTCATTCAGACATGAATCCAATTCATTTACTATGCTACACAGCAGAGGGGGAGCTGGGGATACAAACACAAATACCACATGAGAGAACAAAAAAATTAGTTTGGTAAGTGTGGTGATGATGTCAGCAGTGCACAAGACATCAGGGCTGTCACAACACAGAAACAATGGGCCCATACCAGTAGAGGAAAAGGATGCATTTTAACTGAGATGAGATTGTTTTGTGGGTTGGTGATAGGTTCTCTTCAACTGAACTCAATCTTCTACAAATACAAGTCTGTGAAGACTGGCCCTGGACAACAGGATATGATTTTTTTTTTTTTACTTTATTTTATTTTATTATTATTATTTTTTTTGTGGGTGAGACAGATCTTGGTGTGTAACCCAGTCTGGATTGGAACTTGGTATATGGATCAGGCTGGCTTCAAACTTGCATCAGTACTCCTGCCTCAGTCTCCCAAGTACTGGGATTGCAGTTGCAGATCACCAAACTGATCTGGTATTTTAAAGTAAATCAAACAGTCTCCCAACTTTTATTTTTATTTCAAAATTATTTCAAGCCTACAGAAGAAGTTGCAAGAATAATACAAAGAATCCCCATATACTTTTCATCTTGATTCAGCAATTATTAACATTTTGCCACATTGCTTCTCTTTTTGTTTATATAATATACTCCCCACACACACACACACTTTTTCTTCTGCTTAATTTGAATTAGTTGCAGACTTCATGACTCACCACCTGTAAATATTTGGGGTATGTATACTAAGAAAAAGGATATTCTCTTGTATAACCAGTTATATTATCAAGTTTAAACATGTAACACTGTTGTATTATCTAATATACAGTTCATACTAAAATTGCTTATTACCTCAATTCATTGTGCCCTCCTTCCATCTTGATCAAACTCAGAACTGTTTGTTCATTTAAAGAAAAACATTGCTGAGCCATGATTTGTCTCCTATGGCATTTACATTTCTTAGGATTGCAGTTTGTAGGATGTTCCTCAATAGGGGATGTAGGAACTTTCCTCATGATTAGATTTAGGTTATTCATTTTGGGTCAATACAATATAAATGATGCTGCACCCTTCTCAGGTCATGTCAGGAAGCATATAACACATGTTCCTCCTTTCAATGGTGGTGTTCATTTTGCTCATGTAGGTAAGGTAGTTTCTGCCAGGATTTTGCATTGTAATTAATACCATTCCCCCATTGGTAATTTATACCTCATCTGTAGGGGAATACTTTGAGACTATGTAAATGGGCTGTTCCTTGTTAGAAAGTTACTCAATTGTTTGAGCTTTCATTTATTCTTCCCTGAACCCATTAATATTATCATGGCTGCAAAATGATGGTTTTTCTAACTCTACTGTATCATATACATTTTACATGGTGTATTGGTCTATTTTCTCTTGCCATACCAAAATACATGACCTGGGTGCTTGAAATTGCAGGTAGTATCAAACCCTAGATGTATTACAATTTTTTTTTTACTATGCACACATACCTGTGATAAAATTTGATTTATAAATTAGTCACATTAAGAGATTGTTGTTGTGTTGTTAGGTGCTCTTGAGTGGGGTCTGATTCAAAATGACTCTATGTACAATAGAGGGCTGGGATTTAGCTCAGTTGGTAGAGCCCTGCTCTGCAGTCTCTGAGGTCCGGAGTTCAATTCCCAGCACCGCAAAAATGGGAGAAGGACCTAGCAATCCACTCCCAAGGCAATCCTGAAACAGTCAGCCATTGAAAACCCTATGCCCTATGAGGGTCGCTATGAATCGGGCTCAACTCGAGGGCACCTAACAACAACAACAACAACAATGTACAATAGAACAAAACACTCCCTGATTCTGTGCTAGGAACATGATCTTATTTGTGTTTAAGCCCATTGTTGCAGACACTGTGTCAATCCATCTGGTGGAGAGTTTTCCTTTTTTTCATTGACCTGCCACTCTCCCAAACATGAGGTCCTTCTTCAAGGGTTTGTCCCTCCTGACTATATGTCCAAAATATGAAAGAATCAGTGTAGCCATCCTTGTTTCCAAGGACCACTCTGGCTGCACTTCTTCTAGGACAGATCTGTTGGTTCTTTTGGTAGTCCATGGTATGTTCAATATTTGTCTCCAGCACCTAATTCAAAAGCACCAATTCTTCTCCTATCTCCTTTGTTCAATGTCCAGCTTTCACAACCATATGATGGGACTGGAAATACCATGGCATGAGTCAGGTGCACCTTTGTCTTCAATAGGACATCTTTACTTTTCAATACTTTTTTTTTTTTTTTTTTAGTACTGAGGATTGAACCCAGGGCCTCACACTTGCATGCTCTGCAAGTGCTGGACCACTGAGCTGCGCCCCCAGCCCATTTTTTTTACTTTTTGAGACAGGGTCTTGCTAAGTTACACAGACTGCCTCTGGTCTAGAACTTGGGATCCTCCAGCCTCCACCTCCTGAGACCCTGGGATTACAGGCCTGCACCACCATGCCCAGCACTTTTCAACACTTTAAAGAGATCTTTGCCACAGCTTTTCCCAGTGTGATGCTGCTTTTGCTTTCTTGACTGCTGCTTCTGTGGGTATTATTTGTAGAACCAAGCAAAGCAAAATCTTGGACAACCTCAATCTTGTCTCTGTCATGAAGTTGCTTACTGACCCAGTTGTAAGGATTTTTGTGTTGTTGATTTTGAGTCACAATCCATACTGAAAGCTGTGTTCTTTGATCTTCATCAGCAAATATTTCAAATCCTCTTTGAGCAAGCAGAGTTGTGTCATCTGCATAATGGATGCTGTTAAAAATTCTGCATCCAATCATGCTTCTGTGTTCTTCTTCAAAAAGTCCAACTTCTTGGGTTATTTACTCAGCACAGAGACTGAAGAAGTAGGGTGAAAGGATACATCCCTGATGCACACCTTTCTTGACTCTAAACCAGGCAGTGTTTCCTTGCTCTCTTCCCGTGATTGCCTCCTGGACCATGTACAGATTCCTCATGAGTACAATCAAGTGCTCTGGTATTCCCATTCTTTGCAATGTTATCCATAATTTGTTGTGATCCACATAGTAAAATGCATTTGCATAGTCAATGAAACATAGATAGACATCTTTCTAGTATTCTCTGCTTTTGACTAATATCCATCTGACATCAGCAATTATGGCCCTGCTTCCATGCCCTCTTCTGAATCCAGCTTAATTATCTGCAGTTCCCTATCTATATATTGCTGCAGTCACTTTTGAATGATCTTTAGCAAAATTTTGCCTGCATGTGATATTAATGATATCATTTGATAGTTTCCACTTTTGGTTGAATCTCTTTTCTTGGGAATAGGCACAAATGTGGATGTCTTCCAGTCAGTTGGCCAGGTAGCTGTTTTCCAAATCTCTTGACGCATAAGCATAAGCGCATAAGCATAAGCGCATAAGCATCTCCAGTGCTGCATCTGTTTGTTGAAACATCTTTATTGGTATTCTATCATTTCCTAGAGCCTTGTGTTTTGCCAATTCCTTCAATTAATAACAACTAATAATAAAATAGAACAACAAAAAAGAACAATTATGACAGTGTACAATAATAAAAGTTATTTTTATAGTAACTTTAGCGTCTCTCTCTCTCTCTCTCTCTCTCTCTCTCTCTCTCTCTCTCTCTCCACATATTTTGTTGTACTTTTATCCTCTTTTAGAGGAAGCACTTAACACCTCCTCTTTGGTATACGTGACTTGCCACCATCATTCCTCTTGTACTTTGCAACCATTATTAAGTAAACTAAGGCTCACTTAAATGCAAACAGTGGGACACTGAAAGAGGAAATCTGAAAAGGGAAACAGCTTCTTAAGCAACTAGCAGGTAAGTAGTATATCCAATATGAATATGCTGGATGAAGAGATAATACATGTCTTGGGCAGGATGGAGGTGGAATGTGAAAGATAGCATCTTGCTACACAGAACAGTGCACAACCTAAAACATAGGAATTGTTTGATTTTGGAATTTTCCATTTAATATTTTTGGACCACAGCTGACCATGGGTAAGTGAAACAGGAGAAAGTAAAATCAAGGATAGGAGGGAAGTACTGTATATGTTGTCAAGAAAAAGAACTATAGTTGGAGAAAACAGAGGGGGCTTTGGGGAAATTACAAATAATTTCTATGATTTGAATGTGAGCCTCACTGGGGAAGGGGAGGACAGGGATAATGAGAGGGAAGTTGGAAAGACAGGTCAGGAACAGCACAAAATCCCAAGCCAGAGAGCTTGGTCTTCATTCCAGCCACTAAGGGAAGCCATAAAAAACATATTCAAGGAGGGAGGTTACCTCTCAGATGATGCTTAAGGGATCCTTTTATGTTATTCATCTGTATCTTACTCATCTTTGCTTTTTTTCTATCATTCATTTTATTTTATTTTTATTATTTTTTTGTTGTTGTTGAGACAGAGTCTTCTTATGTAGCACAGGCTAGCCTTGAACTCAAGACCCTCCTGCCTCAGCCTCCTAAGTGCTGGGATCACAGGCATGTGGCACCACATCTGACACATCTTTGTATTTTTAGCCTGTGCTATAGCTTGGATCGTGAATGTTCTTGAATGCCCCTCAAAGGCCCATGTGTTAAAGATCTGGTCCCCATTCTGTGGTGCTACTGGGAGGTGGTGGAAACTTTAGAAGGTCAGGCCTACTGGCAGTAAGTTAGTTCTTTGGAGGTGTGCCCTTGGTGGGGATATTGGGACCCCAGCCCCTCCTTTTCCTCTCTTTTTGCTTCTTAGCAGCCATGTGGTAAGCAGGCCTCCTCCACCACGTTCCTACCATGATGCACTGGGCCACAGCAGCAGGGCCATGCAACAATGGATTAAAACCTCTGAAACCATGAGCCAGAATAGACCTTTCCTCCTTGTAGGTTGAGTTTCTCAGGCATTTTGTCATAGAAACAAGCTGTAATGATGCTTAGCACAGAGACAATGTGCGATAAATGTTTGCAAGCACCACTGTGCTTGATGATTCACAACCTAGACTGGCAAATGTGGACGTTATATGTGAGTTGAGATCATGATGGTGGAGAGCGGATTTGGGGTCCTCAGACAGTAGTTCTCTATTACATTTTTAATAGAAAATGTTTTAAATATCAGGCTCCCAGACCAGGAGTCCCCAATCCCTGAGTCTATGGCCTGTTAGGAAGAGAGAAAGGGCAAGCAAGCAAAGCTTCATCTATATTTACACAATAAAAATAATGCACTTGAGTCATTCCTAAACCATCCCTCTGCCCAATCTGTGGAGAAACTGTCTTTCACAAAATAAGTGCCTGGTGCCAAAAACATTGGGGACTGCCGTCCTAAACCACTACCCCCAATAACATTTCCCCTGCTTGAATTGTTAAATTCCTGGTAACCAAGGTCAGGAATTACTCTTTCTTTGTCCCATATTGGGTGGGGTGTTGAACCCAGGGCCTCATGTGTGTTAGGGAAGTGCTCTGCCACTGATTTGCAGGCCCAGTCCTCCTCCTTTTAAAATTTTTTATCTTAAGACAAGATCTTGCTAAGTTGTGGAGACTTACTCTGGCCTTGAATTTGTGATCCTTCTGCCTCTGTCTCCCAAGTAGTTGGGATTATAGGCATATGTCACCACACCTGGTTTGGGAATTATTTTTGCATAGCCTTGGGTGCTGGGAAGGAATAAAGCTCTTAGAGAGAAGATTGTATAGACATTCCATTAGAAATTATGTCATACCATATCTTCTTTATGATTATTTTAGAATTTAACACAAGCAGCTTTTTAATGAGGCACATAAACTTTAGCTTTAAAAGTCTACGCATTTTGTCAAAATGTTGACTTAACCTGAGAAAATAAAACAGCAAAATAAAGTATGATACCCAAAATAACTTGAGTAAAAAGTCATTATACAGAGAATCCTTGGCCCCTTGTTGTTGTTAGGTGCCCTCAAGTAGGTATCAAACTCATAGCGAACCTCATAGGGTTTTCAATGGCTGTTTCAGATTGCCTTGGGAGTGGATTGCCAGGTCCTTCTCCCATTTTTGGGGTGCTGGGAATTGAACTCGGGACCTCAGAAATTGCAGCGCAGCGCTCTACCAACTGAGCTAAATCCCAGCCCCATGCCTGTTCAGCCCTGTTGGCCCCTTAGGAAATGAATTAACACATATTTACATTTATGTTTGAAACATTCCCAGGTTATCTCTTCCTAACTTCAAAGTCTGCTTTCTTGTGTGTCTTCAGTTTCCTTATCCTGCAGTGAATCCTGAAAATCTAGTAATTTAGTTAAGAAAAATTACCTGTTTTCTCAGCATAAGGTATTGGCAAATTGTGATTGTCCTTGCTGGCTTCAAATGAAAAGTTATTTGACCACTACCTACAGTTCCAGTTAACCCTTAGCTATAAAAAGGCAATTTTTTAATTAAAAATATTTATTCTGATTAAAAACAGAATACATACCAATTGTAGAATATGTAGCAAATGCTGAAAAGTATAAAGAAATAAAAAACTGCCCATAATTTGACCATTCAATGGTAGCTACCTAAATACAATCACATTTTGTATTTTCTTTTCATCTTTGTGGATGCATGTTTATAAAACCTTGTTCACTTCATCTATATCAATATTTTTCCCATGTTGCTAAATGTTCCTGAATAATATGATTGTTGGCAATAAAACTGCAGCCATAGTATGGATGCATTTTTTAACTACTCTCTTATTTTTGGACACCTTGGTTATTTCCAATATTATATATAAATATATTCTTATATATAACCTGGATGGATAATTATATATCATGATCAAAGTTACTTGTACTTCTCATCTTATTCATACTTGTTGTCAAATTGTCCTCCTTAAAAGTTGTTCATGTTATACAACCCCAACAACATATGGGGTTAAGGCATGAAGAACTGGCATAGGTCCTAGCATTATTTTTACACATTTCATTCACAAATCAGTGTCTGCCAGGGTATTTCCTTGTGAACCAGGCACCATCCATTTGAGCATTCACAGCCTGTTCTCCACATCCGACTACCATTACTGCTTTTGTCATAACATGAACAGCAATTGGCTCAAAACACTACTCATTGTGATGCTGATGATGTGGCCTCCCTGATGTTCTAAAAGATTGTTTGGTGTAACTGCTTCAGTTCAGGAATTTTCTCTTAACCTTTCCTATCATGTTTAGAGGCAGAATTCAAATACTGTACAGTTTAAGCTACAGTATGCCTGACCTATAACTTGGTTCAAGGCATTTACATTTATGTCATTTTTGTCTGCTTGCTATACTCACAAGGTGGGAAAAAGCAATCACAGCCCCCCAAAAAGGTAAAATTCTGTTTTTCATATATTACTAGAGTTTTTTAAGTGAGGCGGGATAAATTACGGTACATTTAGGAATAAGTGCACAATGGGAATTTTATGAAATATTTGATGAAAAACATATTTAAATTCAAAATTAAGTATAAAGTTATTTCTTAAGAAGTAGGAAAAGGTGACAATACAAAAATAGGATTAAATTGTTTTCTTATTAAGAGATCATTTTAATTTATATAAAATATCGAGTTAACTTATTTAATCACATATTTAAATTACATATCTTATCACAAAAGGAATGAACAGAATATCTTGTCGCCTATCTCAACCTTTTGAATCAGGATTATTTGAATTCTGACTAATCTCAATTGAAGTTTCTATTTATCGTTATTTTCTCAATGACTTTTTTTTTGTTATGTGGCATCAAGTAGTTGTTACTAATGAAGAAATGAAAAGATGCGAAACGTTTTAGAGGACAATAATGATCGTCTTAAATTTCTTTTGATTTAGATTTCAACTAGGGGTAGATATTCAATGAATATAAAAGTCACTTTTAATTGAATAATTTTTCCCTAGGAAAGAATGTATTCCTTTATCAAAAATTATTTCTACTTATTCTTGTGCTTTTTCTATGGCCCAGTGGCACTTGGTAATTTGATTCTGATTGTACAGAAATGGAATATTCTGTGTCTATTCTCCCAGTCAATGTGAATGAAATTTAGTTGGCCTTGACACTCTGTTAACTTCATGCTCTCCCTCCTGTTTTCGGCAAACAACTGCCTATACCAAGCTCTTTTGCCAGTGTCTTTGCGTGAACATTGCCCCGGTGAAAGCTTCATACTTCCCTCATCTCATCATTCAGAAGCTATTTATTTTTTTCCACTGCCTCCTTCAAGCCCCCGCCCCCACTGCCGAATGCCTGTTCAGCCCCCACACATTCAGGCATATTTATTCCCGTAAAGATAGTGACACTTATGGTTTATTCTAAGACTAAATCTGTGTTGCCCAGTGACTAAGGACTTAAGCATGCACACTGCTTCTACGCTCACCCTCCTACCTAACTTGACTACTCAACATTTTTATTTCTTTCCCCCAGAATCCCCTGTTTGGACACAGTTCAGTGAACACACCACTGTCAGGCCACTAATTGATTTCTGAAACCTGACATTTGTTTTTTTGTTTTCTCCCATCTTCCCTAATGGTACAGCACTACTAAGCAGGAAGGAATGCAAAGAACTAGAAAGTTCAAAGTAATTGAGGATCTGTCCATTCACAGTGTCTGGCTCCACGCCAGTGTAGAACCTGGAACATTTTAAAAAATATTTATCAACTTTTAACCCTTTTGGCTAAGTCGATGAAACAGGTTTGTGGCTCCATTTGTCTTGGTGGAACATGTTCTTTATATGTTCAGAGCCGCATGGCAAATGTCTCAGAAAAGGATTACTTTCCAATTTCCGTACTATTGTACACAGCTAAGCTAGTTATTTTCTGTGAGATTGCAGAGCTGAGGATTTCAGAGAAACCATTACTTAAAACTGGCAGCCCTATTTCATGAATCTTTAGGTCAGAAATGAAATTTAAATACAGACTACTGGATATGAGCAAGAAAAGAATATATTCAGATTTTTAAAAATTGTAAATGCATTAGCTATGCAAACCCAACCATAGCCAGGATCGTATGTATGTATATTCACTAGGAAAAGTGGAAATGCAAAAAAAAAATTAACAAGAGTATAAAATATGTTATTAAAATCTTATCAAATAACTGTGGGTTTTTGTTTTGTTGCAATGGAAAGCTTTTGTAAGTGAAAGCATGTTAAAAACTGGTGTGAAATTTAGAAGCATTTCCAGTAAAATAAATGGATCTTATTGCAGCAAAAACTTGGATGGAAATTACAGGCCACTGAAGCTCTGGTAAAAAGAGACACAAAATGAAAGGTCTAGATAGGCTTAAAAGCAAATTAAAATACAGACAGGTATCAAGTTGTATTAACTCTAAGTTAGATTTACCTTAAAGTTACCAGAGTGTAAAAGTTCTGTTAAGATTTATCTATATCACATGATGAGATTTGACCATATTATTAGCATTAAGTAACTAAAAAAATCTTTCAAAGATCAGTTTAAAATAAAGTTAAATTAAATCTCATCCCAATTCTATGGCCTGTTTCTAAGCTATTAAATTACCTGATTGGGTTTAATATTAGAGAATATTAGGCCAGCCTTTAAAAGATGAAGGTGGACAGCATGAGATTGTTTGCTAGAAGGAAATTCACAAAAACACATGTTAAATAATACTTTGGTAACATGAAAGTAGTCATCAACCGTTCTCTGAAAGTAGCGATCACAACTATAAAAATGAATCATGTATTAACAAGAAGAGAAGGAAAGGAAAAAAAAAAAACTAGTTCACAGCATAATTTTATCTTTTCTAAAATAAATACATCTAATACTTTATGAGCATATTCATTTATCTACACATTGAAAAATGAGACCTATACCTTTGATGTGCTCTCTGAAGTGAACTTTTTTTCTAAGAAGTTTTTGGAAGCTGTTTGTGAAGTGGTGAGTAGGCTATTGTATATGTACAATTGTCTAATGGTACAGGGTGCTGTCAACATATGTACATATGTAGTAATATTATAGGCATTTTTATTGCAGTTTATTGTTCTGGCTTCCCAATAAGCAAGATAAAATCATGTACAAGAACATTAAGGATTAAGGGAAGTGGTTTCCTTTGGTGATTGCTGGCAAAAATTCACCCTCCCATTATAACAACATAGGAAATGGACAGTAATATATTTGGCTATTACTTTCCTACAAATTTGGATTCCCAGTTTTCAGACCTGCTGAACGCCTGATGTTTGTGGCTTCTTCGGTTGTCTTTTCGTAGGAAAAGGTGCCATGGTATTAGGTAAATGTGCAATGGTTCTGTTCTATAAATATTAAACTCCATTTTTTTCTGAACATACAGTGCTAGCAAAAATAAGTCAAAGATGTAATGTCTATTTAAATACGTATTTGAGCTAGTTGTTAGTGCTTAAATTAGATTCCATGCTTCGGCTAGAATCAACATGGTTCTTTAAGCATTAAGAACTTCAACATTTATGCGGCCCACCTCTCTCCTCTCCACACAAGGCTACGGGGAGGTAGAAATGTGTGTGAAAACATCTAGTTATTTAAACACTGACGGGAGAAAAACCTAGGCTTGTATACAAGGACTTTTTAAAGAAAATGCTTGCCATTAAACCTTTTAGTCAGGACATGCCAAATTTACTTTGCTAAAAGGATACATCACTGCTGAAGACAGACAAGAGCTGTTTTAAATTTATCATGCTGCCCCTAATTTTCAGCTAAAGTCCATTTTGTATATTTAAAAATACACACTCACGAAACGACTGGCTCAAAACCTTAGCGCCACCACCTAGCTGCCTCCTGGGTTTCAGCTTTTGAGTTTCAGGTCCTTGCACAACACCTACGACAGGCAACACTTTTTCCCCCCTAACCCTGGCAGAGAACAGTTCGAAGAGATCTCCCTCCGCGTCTCCACCCTAATTCTCCCGCTTCCCAGATTCCACCAGCTCCTCTCTTTCCCTCCGCCCCCGGCTCCGCCAGCCCAATCTGTCAGAGAAGTTGTGTACAAACTGCGCGGCAGCCCTGCGCGCGAAGCTCGTGGCCGGAGGGGTGCGGTCGGCCCGGCGAGGGCGGGGACCTGGCGGAGCTTCTCTCTCCTCATAGGCTGGCTGCTCTGGCCCGGCCGGCCGCGGAGCCTCACGATTCGCGGTGGCGCTGCCAGTCAGGCCGGCAGGCCCCGCCCAGCCGGAGTTGGGTAAAATAGAGGCGGGCGTCAAGTGTCAGTAGTCGCGGGGCAGGTACGCACGCTCGCGACTCGCTCGTGGAGGTCGGCTGTGGCGGGAGCGGGCTCCGCGGAGTGAGAGAGCGGGGCGGGGCGGGAGAAAGCGGCTGCCTGGAGGACCTCGGCGTGGACGCGTGGCCGAGCGGAAGAGTTCTGCTTTCCGCGCGCGCCCTCGGAGGCTGCCCGCGCTCGGCCCAGGGGTCGGTCCGGAGCCTGCGCCGAGTTCGCCGCCCCGCGCCGAAGAGGGCGAGGTGGGAAGCGCGCCCGACCCGCGCCTCGTGCCCGGAGCCGCCCCCCGCGTGCCCATGGCCACGCGGGTGCTGACCATGAGCGCCCGCCTGGGACCTGTGCCCCAGCCGCCGGCGCCCCAGGACGAGCCCGTGTTCGCGCAGCTCAAGCCGGTGCTGGGCGCCGCGAACCCGGCCCGCGACGCGGCGCTGTTCCCCGGGGAGGAGCTGAAACACCCGCACCACCACCCGCAGGCGCAGCCGGCGCCCGCGCAGCCCCAGCAGCCGGCGCCGCCGCCCGCCGCCGGCCCGCGGCTGCCCGCGGAGGAGCTGGTCCAGGTAGGCAGAGCGCCGCCCGCCGCCTCCCCGCGGGGCCCGGGCGTGTCCCGCCGCTGCGGCGCGCGGGCGACAGGGGCCGCTCCAGGCTGGGGTGTGGGTCGGGGCGCACCGGGCCGGGGCTGGGGCGGGCGATCCCGCCCTGCCTGCCTCGCCTGGGCACCGCGATCCGCAGGGAGTAGGTGCGGGGACGTGAAACGGGAGTGGGGTCCGAGATAACTCCACCCTGCGGGTCCCCCTGGAGCAGGTGAGAGACAGGGTTGGGTTCTCACGCGCACCTTGGTTGTTTTTCTTACGTGTGGAGATGAAATCCTGTATCTCGCGCTCAACTTTACTTAAATTACTCCTTCGCCTGCACTCACTCCCTAGGCCAAGGACTTAAGGGACCACCTCCCCTGGTCTCGGATTAAGTTGAAACGCAGGTCCGGGAGGTGGGGAGACTCCTCGGGGTTTCATGCCCCGTGGCTCACCCTGCTTTAGAAGAGATTCTCGGGCCCCGTTTGGGAAAGAAAATTTAGGAGAACTAAAGCTGTATTGGAGCGCTTATTTTTCCCTTAGAAAGAAAGACAAAAAAGGAAAAGGAAAGAATAAAAGGCCAGGAGGTGTTGTTTTCTTCGTTTGAGTGTAAATTTCCTCCCTGAGCCGCGTTGAAAGCTGGCAGTTGGCTTTTACACTTGCCCAGCAGCCGAATTAGAGCAACCGCCTGTTTCTTTCGCCCACGCACGGAGTCATATAGCCCAGAAAAAACTTCCCGGGACTTTTAGCTTGTCCCAAGGAAAGGAAAAAAAAAAAAAAAAAAAAAAATTGGAAACAGACCCACATGCAAACAGCTGGAAGAGCTAAAATCAGAAACCACTAACCGCCACGGGAGCGCAGTGCACGAAAAGGTTTAGTTTGGTTTATTTCAAGACGCTTCATTTAATAGTCTCTTAGTATACTGTGTGTTTGAACCCAGCAGCCTCCTGGGGGGGGGGTCTGCCAGTGTCGCTGTCCTCTTGAGAGGACAGTGGCATTTGTCAGAGATGTGACTCACATGGCTACAGCGTTAATCTTTATTTTTAAATTGTGTATATCCGGGAAATCTCGTCCTCCACACCGAATGGCCTGAATGATCTGAGGTCTGAGATGAAAAGGTTTTGAAATTTAGTAGCAAAATACGATTGCCGTGGTTAATAGTTAAATGACCCATGCCATTTTCTTGGGTTTTGTTTTTCGTTTGAAATTTCCCTTTCAATGTTAAAAACTGGGAGAAAAAGCAAGCTTCTATTCGGAAAGAAGATAGCTGTAAAAGTCTGAGGCGACTTGTTAAAAGATGGATTATGTCCTTTAAAATTACTGAGAACTACCTGGTTATTTTAGTTGGCAGGGTTTTTTTTTTTTTTTTTGCTTAGCAGAGACCAAGAGGATAAGGGATGACTGAGCTTTTTACAGAGTGAGGGGGAATGTAGCATCGGCCCACTGAAGAGGACATGATAAATGTTTTGCTGATGACTGTGCTTGCGATAGAGCAGCCTCTCCCCACCCACAGGCTTCTTTGCACCAGTCTACCAAGGCAGTGATTTTCCCTTAGGTAATTAAAGATCTGTTGTAGATAGGGATATGAATAGGAACATTTCATTATCATATTATCCAATTACGGAATCTCCTGGTTAAAATCAACATTTAGATCAAATGGTGAATGTGGAATTGTTTTGTTCCATTTGATACTGTTTTGCTCAAAACATTCTATTTAAGCTTCCATTGATTATAAGCAAGAAAAGGCACTGAAGTAGCCAAAGAATGTTGTTTTTTAGATATTTCAGAAATGTCTAGCCACGCCTTCCCTCAAAACAAAACCAAAAACCCAGAAACCCCTTTGCAATAGCATTTAAAGGTCTTCATAGTTTTTATTTTTTTAAGTAAAACATTAAATATACCTAGGTGACATGAACAGAATTAGGGCAGTTTGGCAACATTTTGCTACTGTACTTTAGTTGCAAACTTAACTGTGCAATGGGGCAGAGAATCCTACTTGGACAGAGATGATATTGCATCAGAAAGGAGTATATTTTCAGTTTGCTTCCTTTTTTTTTTCCTTGATTTGCCTCTTTCACTTTTTTCGAGGGTTGAGTTGGGGAGTGATTTTACCAAGGCCAGGTTATACAGATTTTTATAAGCTTTGAGTGAACCAATAATTCCACAATTGACAGACCCAGTATACTTATAAGCAACACTTAGAAATTTGCCCTAGTACTTTACACAGGTATCCTTGGGGGAATTTTTAGTATGTCTCGTTTATCCTTCCTGAAATGAATCAGGTGGATTATGCATGTTTATATCTCTTCTTTTTTAGACAAGATGTGAAATGGAGAAGTATCTGACACCTCAGCTTCCTCCAGTTCCAATAATTCCAGAGCATAAAAAGTATAGACGAGACAGTGCCTCAGTCGTAGACCAGTTCTTCACTGACAGTGAAGGGTTACCCTACAGTATCAACATGAACGTCTTCCTCCCTGACATCACTCACCTGAGAACTGGCTTCTACAAATCCCAGAGACCGTGCGTAACACACATCAAGACAGAACCTGTTACCATTTTCAGCCACCAGAGTGAAACGACTGCCCCTCCTCCTCCGGCCCCGACCCAGGCCCTCCCCGAGTTCACCAGTATATTCAGCTCACACCAGACCGCAGCTCCAGAGGTGAACAATATTTTCATCAAACAAGAACTTCCTACACCAGATCTTCATCTGTCTGTCCCTTCCCAGCAGGGCCACCTGTACCAGCTACTGAACACACCGGATCTAGACATGCCCAGTTCTACAAACCAGACAGCAGTAATGGACACTCTTAATGTTTCTATGTCGGCCGCCATGGCAGGCCTTAACACACACACCTCTGCTGTTCCGCAGACTGCAATGAAACAGTTCCAGGGCATGCCCCCTTGCACATACACAATGCCAAGTCAGTTTCTTCCACAACAGGCCACTTACTTTCCCCCGTCACCACCAAGCTCAGAGCCTGGAAGTCCCGATAGACAAGCAGAGATGCTCCAGAATTTAACCCCACCTCCATCTTATGCTGCTACAATTGCTTCTAAACTGGCCATTCACAATCCAAATTTACCTGCCACCCTGCCAGTTAATTCACAAAACATACAACCTGTCAGATACAATAGAAGGAGTAACCCTGATTTGGAGAAACGACGCATCCATTACTGCGATTATTCTGGTATGTGGTCTTAACTGATTGAAGCATCAGTTTGTATGTGTGTTTGTGTTTGTGCTCATACACGTCTGTGCCTTTTTTAACCTCAGGCTTTAAATTTACATAGGAAAACTGTACTCATCAGTTAAAAACAAATCCTATTTTTGTTCTTTTCATACTTTATATCTGTGCTTTGCCCTGACATATAACCAGCTAGTTGACTTGAGCTCATTTTATGTATTAATAAAATGGCTAGCTATGCGTAGTGGCGCATGCCTGTATTCCTAGCACTGAGGAGGCTGAGATAGAATGGTGTGTTTGAGGCCAACCTGGGGTGCACAGTAAGACCCTGTCCAAAAAATAAAAACAAATACAAATTTTAAAAATCCAAAAAGAAAAAAAAAAGGTTAGACTATACTGGGGAAAAGTTACTATGAATATTTTCCTCTTTAATAATAAATAAAATTTGAATCTCATTTAGAATTACTTTAAGGTAATCGAATAATAAATTGCTGTATTTCTTAAGTGCCTTAGGAGGAGATTAAGTGGGGCAGGGGAAAATGTGTTGTAATAAAGGGAGGGAAGTTGTAGGCACCTAGCCTGTTTGTAGGTACAGGACTGTCCACAGGATAGATTTAAGGAGGTTCTGATAGCACATATGCTCATACTTGAATGAGATGTGTGACCCAAAATGTAAATTGATGACAGTAATGAATATATCTCTAAGTTGCTGCTGTAAGCTAGTTTATGATTAATACAGGGCATAATTTATTGACTATGGTACATGATATGGCATGACATGCTAAGTGAAAAAAAATAAGAAAAGTAGTACCGAAAATTATAGTCACCTTGGATAATGGTTTAGCACTGTCAGCTCTACATCCATTAAAAACTTTTTGAAAACATACACTACAATAGCTCTAAATCATTAAAGTATGTATTATAGTAAAAAGCACCTACTGGAATATAAACACAAATTTTCCATTTGTCGGTTGTCTCGATTACCTGTGTTCTTTCCTATTAAAGTGATACATAAAACAAATCACTTATGCCTTTAATAAGGTAATGGGAAAGGGATCCTTAAGACTTAAAAATTAAAGCTTCAGGTATTTCATCTAGCATGAGAGTTTTCATCTTTAAAGCCAGATTTTAAACACTGAATCATCAGATGTAAAGATTTCAAAAGGATCTCCAAAATGACATGCTGTTCTTCCCTCTGCTCCTTTATTTTAGGTTGCACAAAAGTTTATACAAAGTCTTCTCATTTGAAAGCTCACCTGAGGACTCATACTGGTATGTAATTTTCTTGTTAATTCTGTGAGTTGTGTAAATAGTGCAAGTGGGATTCATCCTTTTAAAAGCCAGCACGTGTTTGATCTCTTCTTTCTTCTGTCAACTTTTATTTTTTAATGGCCTATCTTTTCAGCACTGGCTTGGCTCAAAATTCAGTTCCACAAGAATGTCTGGTTCCAGGAAAGCCTTGCCCTATCACTTAACGTAGGATTAATTACCCCAAAATATAAACAACAATGTTTACTAATGGATTTTAAAACTTTAAATGGCAATGCTATTCTTGTCTTGAAAGGAGAAAAAAAATTTTTTCTTGGTAAATCATTTTACATCTATAAAGCCATATTAAATACTAAAAAGTTTTCCATTTTGCATGTACAGTGTAGCTGCTTAAAACATTATATTTAGTTTCACCATTAGCCGTAAATATTTGTGTTTAACATGTTTGCTGTTCTTGATGAAAGGTAGGCTGGAATTGAGGATATTAAAATCAGGTGGTGCAAAATAGGGTTATGGTTTAAAAGTGATTCCACACCCTACCCCAGCCCCCATTGGAAGTTTCAGAGGCTTTGTCTTCATTCTAGCTTACATTTCATCCTTGTTTAAAACATGCTTTTAAGTTGAGTCTCTTTAATTTTATAATTATTTGTTTTGTTAAATCTATAGCAATCCCTTTCAGGAGCTTTTTAATTTTAACACTTTATATCAGAACCCATTTTCAGATGAAATTAGGTGGCATACTTTATTAAAGGGCTCCACATACTCATAATATTTTCATATATATAGGTGGTTACTATTTGTAATTTTCTTAAAAGAATAGCCCTAAAGGAAAGAACTTATATAAAGTGATTGTACTTTTTTCCCTCAGTAAATACAACCTTACCGAAAGTTCAAAGAATAAGTTTGCTAATAAAAGCAGTGGCCAAAATGTATTATTCCATTATTGCTATGGAAACCAAAGTATTCAACAGTTCTTTTGAATGGGTTGTTGGATTAGTGTGAGGACTTGAATCTCCCCGGGCTAGATGTTACTATGGAAATTGAGTTTTGATAAATGAAGTAGTTATCTCTAACTGCTGCATTAAAAAGTAAAAGCCTTTGAGCAAAGGTCAGTGCTGAGATAGAGCCCTGAGAGGAATATGGCTGCACACATTTTGTATGCATGTCAGGAAGCACTGCTTGATACTCCACTGATAAACACTTACTAATATCCAAATAGTATTGGTGACAATGTGGTGGATCCCAGGTTGTTTTAAGAAGCTACTTTTAAAGAAAACACATCTGCATTTGTCTATGAAATGAATGGATTGTTTTGGCCTGAGGTATTTAGATAATAGACAAATTGATTATATGAAGGGAAAGAGTCTACATAAGTAAGACAAGGTAGAAATTATTTTTATAGTGAAGTACCCACAAAAGAATTCAGTATATAGTAAAAGCTTCTGTCTAATGTTCTCAAAATGCAAACACCAGGAAAACAATCCATATAGAAGTTGTAAAATACCCTCATAGACTACATGTTGGATTGGGGAAACCTTGAAAATGGGTTATTTTTGCCCATTTTTGCCCTTGAATTTTTCATCAATGAGAAGTGGAAATAACTTAGAAACATTTGATATTACTGGTTTTTCTCCTGGAAGTCCTTGAAACTGGAGATAGAAAGGAGGAAATACATTTTCTTGGGGCTAAAGTCCGCTAATAAAAGAAGAGTACAATCACATATAGCTGTGTAATCAACTGCTTATTGCGGGGCTGTAGTCAGGCCATATCTAAATAGCCTTTCAACCCCTGTCAGGGTTTGATTCTCTGTATGCTTGTACCTGCGATTCTGGAACTTGACCTGCTGGCAAAGAAATTTAATAGTGGGTTGTCTTAACAATGCTTGTACTAATAAAAGCAAACTGAAAAGAGGACCTAGGTTGAGTTTGGGTCCCCTACATAGACTTTTTCACTTGGTCATAAATATTGTGGCCTTCAACATCTAATGAGTGAGACCATGTAATCCAGTTTAATAAAGTTTTGTTTGATAGTCTTTCAAATGCCTTGGGGAGGATTTGTGTGAGACTCGCTCATCTGGATAAACCCGTTCTTGGGTAATCATAGAGCGTCGAGGTTGTTTTCTGTTTTCTCCTTGTTTCTAGTTTCTAGACAATGCCTTTAAAAATTACCTGTGCTCTCATTGCGTCCTCCCCTCCTCACCCGTTTTTCAGTGTAGCAAAGGCCTGAGGTATTTTTACCGTTTTTTCTTTCTCCATTTAAGGTCAGGTAAATCAGTGTTTAAAAATAACCTCTCATTCAATAGCTTGTATTATTTTTTTGTTTTCTTTTTTGTTCTCGTCTCTCCCACTTGGACAGCTTATTGGGGAACATTAAAAACTATATGGCAGTGTTGATCTTGTATTTGATACCATAAAAGAAAGTATTGTTTAAATGATTGCCGTTTTGCTGGCAGAATGTGACACATCCTAGCATTTCTTTGAAAAGTAATTAATTGTAATTGCTTTAAAATGTCAAGCTACCGTATGTTTTTAAAAGATGTAAGCAATTAAGCAACTTGAATCTGCATTTAGTTTAAATACTTTGGAGTTTTAGATTATAAATGATTTTTTTAACTTGGATTACCAATTGAACTTAACCAAATAATCTTTCCAAAGCTGAACTTTTAAAATTTGGGACAAAAGAATAAAAGATAAATCAGCTTCTTGAATCATAAGTATCATACATAGCATTCAAGTTTTCTAAGTTCATACACTTTGATTTCCTTATTAGGAAAGCATATGTAAATACACAAAAGTCTGTCTTTGTATATTCAGACAAAATACCTGAAGCATAATTTGCCTCTCTTCTAGGGAAGGATTAGATTTAATGTGTGTCTATATAGTCATAAGATAGCGTACTTACAGGCCTGTAGAGGCATCCTTTACGTGGGTGAGTGCATGTGTTATTTGTAATATGGGTGTGTATACATATTTATTATGTTTCTGATTAGAAATAGTTATGACTGCTTCTAGGCAACAGTGTCAATAAGTGCTATATTTGCAAATCAACATTTATAATTTTAATAGCATTTAAATGGACATTTCGTTGAAATTCTTTTGCCTTACCATGTACATACTGGGCATTGCCATCATTTAAAAATTATTCCTGGAGCACTTTTAAAAAATAGATTCATATCATTCTACATTCTGCCATCATAAATCACCATGACTGATGAACTATCTTTTGCCAACAGCTTATAGTTTTTATGCTCATATGCCACCTTATTATATTATGAGCATCATTGGGGATCAAACCCAGAACGTCATGCATGGTAGGCATTTGCCCTACCATTGAGCTGCACCGGCAGCCCCTTTTCCTTAGTTTTGTAATGAAGGTTTAGATCATTTTTCACCCTTAGCTTTCTGGATGGCTCTCTGAGCAGGGCAGAAAATTAGCAATTGTACCAACAAAAGTCTTTGAGCAAAACATACATTTGGCTCATATCCCTTAGACCGAGATTACATGTACTGTTCTGTTTACCACAGGTTGAAAAAAGGTAAAGGATAATTCACTCCCATAAAAGGAAATGGAAACATGTAAATAAGAGATGAACATAAGCCCTAAGTAAAGCACTGTGTTCAAGATTCCGGGTTAGGGGGTGGGTGGAGTAGCATACATCTGTAATCCCAGCACTGGGGAGGCTGAGGCAGGAAGGTTGATGCAAAGTCAAGGGTAGCCTAGGCAGTCTGTGTAATTTAGCAAGACTTTGTCTCGAAACAAAATTAAAAAATGAGTTGGAAGTACAGCTCAGTGGTATAACACTTGAAAGCATGCAAGTCCGAGGCACTGGGTTCAACCCTCAGTACCACAAAAAGAAAAGAAAAAAATAAAAAATTTCACATTAAATCTTGGAAGGATTATTAGCCCAAGCTTCCTTGTAAAAGGGATTATGTTCATTCCTGTCTTCTCCCTTACTCAGATATGCAGACCATTTTATTCCCTTGTGACATAAGATATTACTACATATGCTTCAATACATAATATCTACTTGCAATTCTAATTTCAGTTTCTGGTTGGGTACTAAAAAGTCCTTAGGCATAAATTTCCGGACTAGTTCATTGCTACAAACTCAATATCCATCGGTCATATTAGGTATAGCTTTTGATTTTAAAACATTGATAATGTTGACAACAAAGATGTTTTAATCATAGGCCCTTCTTTACTGAAAGGAAGGTTCAGAATATTCTGAACATTACTTTTTTGTGGAACTGTGTAAAAAGGGTGTAAAGCTTTAAAAAAGGAACAAGGCAGAATTTCATTTCAGTCCTTAATGGATGGAGATCATAGTTTGAATGTAGAATAGATCAATATTGGTTAAATGTGTAACCTGTTTTATTGGGAGAAGTAATATAAGGGAGAAATATTTTATAGCATGAAGTTCAGTATCTAATGATTTTTTAAAGCATATTTTAAAACTGCATGAAAAAGTATTACATTTAGCCTTTAGTGATAGGTATTACTAGTTAAACATTCCTTAAATTATTTTCAATACTTTAATCTCACCACAGCTTTGACATTTATTTTTTATATTGACAGTTTCAGGCTTATGTTAATAATAATAATAATAAAAGTAGTGGCTTAAGAGACTTACTGGTTCAGACCTCAGGAAAGTTATTTTTGAGCATGAAAGCTTAGAAACAATTTCTTTTTAATGACTCACTGGGAAGATTAAACTTTGCTTCTGGGACCTGTTCTCTCATCTGAAAAACATTTACATAGGAAATTGATTAAACATCATTTTGAGATGATAAAGCTTATCAAAGGTTGAGAAATATAATTTGATTCAGCAAACATTTTTGACTGATTTTGAGGAGAATCCAAAGACAAATCATCTTACAGTTTTCTTTTTAAGCTCCTGGCATAAGATAGTTCATAAGTAGATTAAATAGAATTGCTGAAATTGAGATACAAACAATCAGTTATGATGGTTGAAGGAAGGTAGAAAGCAGTACTTTTTTAAACCAGCGTTTTAGTTATCCAGGCATTTTGCTTTGGCAGGTATTTTTAGTTCTATAGAATTTAGGGGCTGTTTATTTGATGACTTACGTCTTTTCTGGTGAATGATTAGAAACAAAGTCGTGCCCTACTTGAGTAAAATATCTCCATAGCAGCATTGCTGTTCTGTCAGCCTGTATTATTTATATTCAAAGATCTCTAACAACTGTGATTAAGGACAAGGTACTGTTTTAGAAGTGCATAGTAGGTAACTTTTATTTAACAAACGCAGCAGAGGAATAAGTTTCCTCTTGAGTGCTGGCCAAAATGAAAATATAGTACTTTTCTATTTTGGTTAAAAAAAGAAAAGGTGAAATATTTCATTGGCAATTCACCGGGTTGCTTTTGTTGTTGTTGGTGGTGGTGGTTTTTTTTCCCTAGTACTTGGGGGTTGAACCCACGTCCTCACTCATGCTAGGCAATTGCAGTACTGTACCCCCAGCCCCTTTTTATTTTTCATTTTGAGACAATCTTGCTAAATTGTGCAGGCTGCCACTAGCCTTCAACTCTGGATACTTCTGCCTCTGCCTCCTGAGACCCTGGGATTATAGGCATGTGCCTATAAACATTGAAAATACAGTTTGAGCTGTTACTACAAATAAAGTGAACCTGAGAGTCGGCTTTTTGTCAGGAGACTCAGGAGTTGGTCCTTCTTTTAATTAACCCTGTTAATGATGAGAGATGTTCTTTGTTGTGTGCATTGAGAACACCCCAGAAGTGGCAGTGTTCAGGAGCCCAGATACTCACTCCACTGGGACACAGGTGGGTTCCAAGTGTAACCCCTGACTGTGTGCTGCTTCCTTGCTTCCTTGGTTCAGCAGATCAGCACTCACTGGTCCCCTAAAAAAGTTCCCTCCCTATCTTTGACCAGCACTATAGGCCTCAGAACTTGATTTTCCTCATGTCTAGTCCAGTTCTGTAAAGGAAATATTGTTTACCTAGAGTTTATTTATCCTTGTACAACTTCAGGATGGATAAGTGATTCTAATATTTTGTGCTGGAGAGGCTCAAAACACAGTTCTCACCTTAATATGTGTTTAGTCAGATTATTCTCGGTGGTCCCAGGCAGGGGAAAGCTGATGGCCTCACACACCTTCTGTTTTCGTTACAAGAGTGACCAGTCAGACTTTGGATAAGCACATGATTGTTTCAGAGAGGCATTAGGGAAAGAGTGGCAGCACAGCAAAGTTGCTGTCTGCCCCTGTGGACCTTAAAAGGATAGACAGACAGAACACAGCTATTTGGACCCTTTATAATGCAATATATGTACGAGTAAAAGTCAGTGGTTCAATCTCTATATTTATTTGATCCTGGCAATTGACCCCTGGGCCCAACACATGCTAAAAACATGTTCTACCTAACACCAAGTTATATCCCCAGCTCAGTTCAGAATAAATTTGTTACCAGGGATACAGAGAAGTGGGATGATGTCTCATGGCCTGTCAGAGGTTGTCTAGAAGGGATAGGATGAATCAAATTTTAAGGAAAATGATGAGACATGTGGGGAATTTCTTAATATGTCCCTTAGTTTCCTTAAAATGGACCCATTACTGATAGGGGTACTATATCTAGTAAATGTCAAACTAATCTTTAAAATGAGCCTTTCTCTGCTGTAAGTATAGGAGATCTACAGCCATGAGCACCAGTGGGAGATAACTGGCATGGGTACATAAAAATATGAATTAGTGAGCTACAATCATCAGCACATTTTATCAGTTATCTCATATCGAAATAATATTTTCCCATGAATTTTTCAGTGTTTCCTGTTTTTTCTCTTGATTATTAGGAGCAAATCCAATATCGAGCCTCTTTCAGAAACTAAGTTATTTGAGGCCAGAGACCAAGTCTTACTTTATTTTGCAAAGCATTTAGTACAGGCTGCATCTTCTTTAATAAGCACTGGCTTTAATGCTGATGGTTTTAGCTTTTATCTTTATCAAGTATTATAGTCTTTCAGTCATAGGAAAGGAAACAGATGTGCAAATCTGCTGTAATAAACTTTGAAAAGTTTACCTAATGTAACTATTCTAAGAGAAATTGTTCTGTGATTTTTTTCCTTTTGTTAGAAAAATCTGTGTAGAACATTCTGGAGAAAGGCCTTGGTATGAGTCTATTGAATATGTTCAGCAGAGCAGAGAAACCTCCCATTCCATTGCAGAGGTTCAGAAGTCCTTTTTTAAAAATACCTGTTCATCAAAGGAAAAATATAGACGTTTTAGTTTCTTGCTGAAGATTTTTTGAATACTGTATACAAACATTCTGCTAACCTACTGAAATTTACCTCGTCTGAGAGAAAAGAATCTCATTAGGCTGATATTTGGGGATTGCTGATCCTGCATGGAGCAAGTTTTCAGGATCTCCCAGGTCCTGAAATGTGGGTCTCCACGGAGGGCTGACTCTGCCAGGTTATGCCCTGGGCTTCATAGTCTGGAGCATAAAGGCTACAGTGAGTCCATTAAGCTATTCCTTATCTTTCATGATGGCTTTAGAATCTAAGTAAATTTGAACAATATGTATGTATTCCTTGAACCATTGAAGGAGTGTATTAGTGTTTGCTAATGGAAGATTTAAGTGGGACATTAAGGAAAAGTGGCAGGCCAGGGTTTTTAATGTGGAGCTCTTTGGTTTGCTCCTCACTCATGGGATCACAGTGAGGACTAGGGGAGGCAATGCGAAGGACCTGGCTCTGGAGTATGTGCTCAGTGGCAGTTTGTGCGTGCTTCCTCTTCCCTGCATTGGTAATATTTCTGCTTAACGTTTTTATCAAATATGTTAATGACTGTATCAGTGTGGATAGTATGTATGTTTAACTTGGACATTCTTTTCAAAGGTTAGGGATTCTTAGCAAACTATTCCTGTAATTTTAAAGAAGAATAAGCACACTTTATTGGAGATACAGTTAAAGATTGTTTTCCATGCTGTACAAATTTGTCACTTTTTTCTCTTTGCCTTTGGAAAGTTTCACATTAACAGCATGAGAACTTAAAAATGCAACTGATGTTGAAAGAGCTTAACTAAATATTTTAAATTGGTGGTATTGGAAAGCGATTCTATAAAAATCCAATTAAACTTTTGAAAGCTCTATCCTGTTGAAATATAACTTGAAGGAAGTCAGTTTGGTTTCCCAGAAGTACTGTGCATAGTGTTTCTGGCTGAGGAAGAAAGGCTCAAGTCTGCTGTTTGGCCAGAACTTGGGTACCAGCTTCCTCTATGATGTTTTACTTGAACAGTGTTGACACTTGAACAAATCCCATAGAAACTGCCCCAAGTGGGGAATACTTGTCCTTGCTTTTATAGTAAGACTTGGCCCTAGGAACTGCCGTTCCAGACACTGGCAGTATTCTTGGCTGAATAATCTATAGATGTGCATAAATTGAGAGCAAAACCCCAATGTTTTAGGAACTTTAATGCCTCCTGTATTTCAACCAATCAGTAAAGTAAACTTTAAAAAACATTGATGGAGTTTATTGCTTCGTAGCCAATAAAATTGTGAACAAAGAGAGTCTAGTGTCCCCTGTTTCTTAAGTACATTCTGAAATTTCAGTTCTCCTGCTATTTAATTATTAAATTCAAAAGACTAGAATGCGTTCTTTTAAAATTGGGGCTATTTAGGAAGTTTTTTCTTGGCCTCAGATGTCAGAAATAGCCTTCTTTTTCCATTAATGACAAGTATTTAACTAATATTTGTTTCTGTGATTTATTTTCATAAGGAATAAAACCAAACACTCTGGTTTACATGTACAGAAAGGATAGCTACACTTAACTACTGGTACTAAAGTGTTAAATAGACTATATAAACGTAAATGAAAGAAAAGTTATTTATCTCTTATGTTACTTAAAAGATTGAGTGTATTGGCTTAACTTCCTTGTTAAAATTTACCATGAGAAAAATAATCCAGATTTGAGATGTGCATTTTTGTTTAGTTTTTGAGACACGGTCTTGCTGTGTAGATCAGACTGGCCTCAAACTTGTGATCTTCCTGCCTCAGCCTCCCAAGTACTAGGAGTACAGATGTGTGCCACCATGCCTGGTGAGATGTGCATTTCAAAAATGGAGTGATAGGAGCCAAAAGGGAAATTAAATAAGTGCGCCTTACATCAGAACCAAGGAGAGCAAGAGGGAGAGGAAAGGTGGCTGAGGATGTATATCATAGGAAGTGAAGTGAAATCTCATGGGGAAATAATTGAGACCAATTTCATGTGGTCTCTTCTGGTCTTCTTTGTTCTGTGGGATTTTAAAAGTCAGAATAGTTATCAGGACAGTTAAAAAAAAATACATGAACCACAAGTTGTAGGAACCTTAGCTGTTATGGACATACAATAGTGTCTTTTCAAACTTAGATTTAATTGGATAGCCTTATAATTTCTAGGATGTGATGCTGCTGAATTAGGTAGAAAAAGTATTGAGTTTCATTGGTACTATTATGAAAGATGTTCAAAGCAACTCCAAAGTTTTCCCTTTCAGAAGGAAAATCCTTTTTTACATTATTTATTTATTCATTTTTCTGAGACAATCTCACTATGTAGCCCAGGGTGTCCTGGAACTCACTGTATAGACCAGGCTGACCTCAAACTTGCATTGATCCTCATGCCTCAGCCTCCTGAGCCCTAGGATTATACCACCATGCCTGGTTTGAACAAAATATTTTTAAAGGAAGTCTAGAAAATGTCCATATAAAATGGGCAGTACTTTAATATACAAGTTTATCTTAGTCTTATCTTTAAAAATCCATTAACAGTCATAGAAAATTATAGCAAAGCATAAATGTAGGACTACTAGTTAGTACTCATTGAAAGACTTGGGATTTATATAGAGAAATACATGGTCTTAAGCAGAATTAATTGTAAAACAGCAGGTTAAGACTGTATTGTAAATATTAAGTAGTCTTGAAAGTTAAGGAGCTAAGAAACTTGGGAGAAACTTAAGAATAATACAAATTATAGAGTGAAAGGGGTTCAAATATGTTTTACTGTTCAAGCAAAGAACTGTCACAAGTATAGAATAGAAAGATTGAACCAAGGACCTTTTATTTTGTTCAGTGTTGTTTCTGTCTCAAGCATTCAGGACAGTGTCCAGAACAAGATGCTTGGCAAATTGTTTATGGAATGAATTTTGATGAGTTTTTTGGGTGCAACACTTGAAGAAAAATTTAACATACACTATCAGCAAATGTTAGAATTGTATGGTCTTTTTTCATGGTCTCTTTACCAGTCTGAACTGAGCAGTAACAATTTTTTGTGGTCTGGTTAAGGAATTTATTAAATGCCAAATACATAGAACTTTAAAGCCATTCACCTTTTTAAAAAGTTTTCTACTTTTGTTTTGCTTAAGTCTGAAAAAAGTGGATGTGAGTGTGTGATAGCGTTCATTTAAAGAGATTAGAATTAGAATGCCCTGATAGTCAGTCTGTGGAGTCCTTAAACTATGGAGGCCATGGTCATGTGCTGGAATCTTCAGTCTGCCTGATTCATACACATCTAGAACCAGTTTCAAGCAAAGCAGTTGTTTTAGATGAAATTCATTGTGAGTGTGATTTGACCAGGTCACTCTGTAGCTGAAGGGTGAAGGGAGAATTTTGTCTCCCTTCACCCATGTGTAGCCATTGGTCCTACAGTACTTAATTTGTATTTGTTTAGACATCATATTTGCACAATGATAAAACCACTCAAACTCCTGTTCATTTGGTGGATTTATGTGCAGGAGTGTCTAAAAGTAAGGGCACCATTGGATTTTGCATTTGCCTAAAATTGCCATTCTTCAGTTTTTCAAAGATACACAGAATACTTTTTGTCTTTATATGATTAGAGGTTAAACATCATCCTCTGAAATGACTCTCTTCGCTATTTGTTTGGTTCATAATGGAGTTCATGAACCTGCCTTCTTCTGCTTGGCACATGATCCACAAAGCCCTTCTCGGGTGTTATCGATGATGTTTGACTTCCGAGCAGGCCACCTCACCTCCTTTGTTCTTTGTCACAGGTGAGAAGCCATACAAATGCACCTGGGAAGGCTGTGACTGGAGGTTTGCACGGTCTGACGAGCTGACCCGCCATTACCGAAAGCACACTGGCGCCAAGCCGTTCCAGTGCGGAGTGTGCAACCGCAGCTTCTCACGCTCTGACCACCTGGCCTTGCACATGAAGAGGCACCAGAACTGAGCGCCACCACACAGTTCACCCCAATGCTCCATAGGCCGTTTGGCGACCTTTTAAACTACAAACTTAACTCTTCATATAAAAAAGAAAAAAAAAACCCTGGAAATGTATATTTTGTATATTTGAGAAAACAGGGAATACATATATTAATACCAAAGTGTTTGGTCATTTTAAGAATCTGGAATGCTTGCTGTAATGTACATGGCTTTACTCAAGCAGATTTCATCTCATGACAGGCAGCCACATCTCAGCACCAGGGAGGGGTGGGAGCAGAAGAGGGGGTGTGCCATGTTTTTACCTAGGCACCGTCATTTAATGTGACAGTGTTTAGTAAACAAATCAGTTGGCAGGCACCAGAAGAAGCATGGATTGTATGTCAAGATTTTACTTGACAGTGGGCTAATTTTTCTTAATTATTAGATAATTCCTTAGAGGTACGCAGTGTACCTGGCAGTTCACAAATAGCCGCTGAACAAATGTGTTTATGTTTTTTTTTTATATGAGTTGCCTATATTTGCTATTCAAAATTTTGTAAATATGCAAATCAGCTTTATAGGTTTATTACAAGTTTTTTAGGATTCTTTTGGAGAAAATCATACTTCTTCTTTTGAAAATAACCATGAAGACATTTACAGTTAGAATTTGTGGGGAGATACCTCTCAATGTTACCAAATTCATTTCTTTAGGGGGAAGGATTAATCATTCAAATGAACTTTAAAAGAAAATTTTGTGCACTGATTAAAGTAGGATTGTTTATTTTAAATATGAAAGATGTTTTATATGAATTATAAACTGAAGAGCTTAAAGATAGTTAAAATATATGAAAATTAAACCTCTTATGATAAGCTAAACACAGTATCATTTTTAAAAAGAAGGACTAATGCAGCTTTCACATACGGGAATGCCGAATTTATGATACAGTTTTCATGTACGGAAACGATGACTTAGTGATGCAGTTTTCCTATACCAAGATGTTTGCTCATGCTGTACTGTTGGTTAAATGACAGTTTATGTGGATTTTGCATGTAATACAGTGAGACACAGTAATTTTATCTAAATTACAGTGTAGTTTAGTTAATCTATTGTTAATACTGACTGTCTGCCTTTAATATCAATGATATGTTGGAAACTTTAAGGAAGCAAGTGCTGCGTATATGCAATATAAAATAGTAATGTGATGCTGATGCTGTTAACCAAAGGGCAGAATAATAAGCAAAATGCCAAAAGGGGTCTTAATTGAAATGAAAATTTAATTTTGTTTTTAAAATATTGTTTATCATTATTTATTTTGTGGTAATATAGTAAAAGTTTTTTTAGAAAACAATTTTCATAACTTGATAAATTATAGTTTTGTTTGTTAGAAAAGTTGCTCTTAAAACATGTAAATAGATGACAAACGATGTAAATAATTTTGTAAGAGGCTTCAAAATGTTTATACGTGGAAACAAACATGAAAAGCATAAATCGGTTGCTGTTTTGCTTCTTTTTCCCTCTTATTTTTGTATTGTGGTCATTTCCTATGCAAATAATGGAGCAAACAGCTGTATAGTTGTAGAATTTTTTGAGAGAATGAGATGTTTATATATTAACGACAATTCTTTTTGGAAAATAAAAAGTGCCTAAAGATTCTGGTTATGCCTTTTTTTACCTACCATAGCAAATTTTACTCTTAAAATTAGTTGCTTAAAAAGATATGATCAGGGCAGTTAATGAAAAAAATTCTTAGACATTCTTAGAAAATATATAGTTGGGCACAGTAGGGTGTGCATGTGTTCCAGCTACTTGTGAGGCTGAGGCAAGAGAATTTCAAGTTTGTTTTAAAATAGAAGTAAAAATGGAGGCATACTTCATGAATACTTAACCTTTCTGCCCACTTCATTGCACTAACCTTTCAACATCATTGTTAAAAACTCAAAATTTTTATGTGCTAGTTGGGCAGTTTTTATTACCAGAGGCAGACAAAACTGAGTTTTAAAGGTTGGTTCTTATTTTTCCAGAGCTAAGAGTAAACTTGGCCTTGTGCATGTTAAGCAGGTGCTGTACTTCTGAGGTAAGCTGCCATTTCCCTAAAGTTGGTTTTATGCAATGGCAACCCTTACCATTTATTAATGAAGGGAACTGGGGATCCTTAGAAAAATGGTCATGTCTAGGCCTAGGGTGGGAAATAGAGAAGACATGCCTCGAACATCTTCCAATGCCTGAAAGTAAGTTACTTAAAAAACAAAAACCAAACCAAAACAAGCTGGTCTGTCAAAGCAACAAAACTAAGGTCAGATTATAACTCAAAGTTTAAAATATCCCTGTGTCCCTACTGATATAAGTAAACAAGGGAAGAGAAATCTGGGCAGAATACTTTTAATATTTGGAGATACTCCATCCTCCAAGAATGGAAATGAGCATTCTACTCCTGAATAGCAGTGTGCACCATGCCTTCCAAAGAGTACTGTATGGAAAGGAGGGGGACAGAAGTTTACAGTGGAGAAATCCATTAGCACCACCTCAGACTGGTGATCAAGGTCCACATCAACAGTGATAAGTCATGCTGATAATATGTACCCTTGATATGATGTGATGAAAATGGAACTTTGCCTCTGTGGTCTTCCTTCTCAGAACACGTAACCTCAGTGTAACCATGACAAATACATCAGATAAATAGCAACTGGGGCTTTCTGCAAAGTACCTGTCCAGTACTCAAAACTGTCAAGGTCATGAAGAAAGATCTGAAGGTGTTACAGTCAAGGGAAGCTTAAGGAGATTTTGCTGACTGAATATAATACAGTAGTAAGGAAAAACAAAAAAAATATGGAATTTAGTTAATGTATCGATAGCGGTTCATTCACTATGAGAAATGTATTATACTAATGTATGCCGTTAATAAAGGAAACTGGCAGTGAAGTTATAAGTTTTTGCTATAATTCTGTAAACTTAAAACTTCTAAAATAAAAACTTTATTAAAAAAAAGTAAAAACACCATCTTTATTACTAGCCTTACGGTAAAGGACATGGGGATTCCTGATGTTCTCAGAGCTAAGGTGAAAATTTCAGTTATTTAATTGGCCTCATAAATTTATTTGACTTCATTATTAGATTCCTCACTCTTCCCAGTCTTTCACGTAGTATCTTTGTGTTTGGTTGGTTGGTTGCTTTTTTGAGACAGTCTCACTATGTAGCCCTGGCTGGCCTCAAATTTTCCATCCTCCTGCCTCAGCCTGCCAGGTGTTGGGATTATAGGTGTGTGCTACTATACCCAGCTCTTTCAGGTAATAACTAACTTGTGAGTAACACAGTTTGTTCTTTATGAATTTCTCATTCTTTCATGGGAGAAAAACAGGATTCCTTTGGCTTAAATTTATTTCTAGAGATTGAAATAAAAAACTAAGGCTAAGGCAACTCCATATGTCCATAAACATGAATTGAAGATCTATGAATATCTAGTTGTAATTGATAACTGTATGAATTAAGTTGAGAAATGAATTAGATTAAGAAAGGTTTGTGAGTACAAACCTTCACTGTTCCTTTTTGATTCCCAGTACATAATTCTGCTTCCTAACACTTACGTCCATTTTACCCCAGATTTCAAAGCACAGCTCTTTGCAGTGCTTTCTTGTTTCATAACTATTCCTTTCTTCTCAATGTAAGCTGCCCTTCTCTCTTGCCAGCTACCTGTTCAAATCTTGGTCTGCCAAAAGCTCCAATCAGACAGTCTTTATTAGCCAGAGGCATTCAAACTTTTTTTTTTTTGGATTTGCAGCCATATGCACTTTATCATTTGACTTATTTTTCCAATTGTTATTGGAAATCACATATGTTTTTCTTCTTCAGATTGTCAACTCCTTGGAAAAAACCATTACCACTTCCTTTGAAGAATTTATTCTTTGTTAGATTGTCTTTGTATTGCTGCTCTTATCTCTTAATAAAGAAATGTCAAAAAAAATTACCTTCTACTGCCATATGAATTGACTTAAGCCACTGTGGCAACTGAGTAAATCTAATGTTCGCCAAATTTCCTCTTCATATTGCACTGTTGATATAGCCTTGACCTTGGATTTTTGATAAAGCATGTGAACGTGAAAAGGATTTTAATGCAAATCTGATGGATTATAAAGCAAACATGATGCCCTGTGCATTTTAAACATTGTTAGTTTTCAAGGAAAAACAATTTCAAAAGACAATGTCACACTTTTCAAAGCTGCAAATAATTTAATTGCTGATCATTGTTATGTCCACTAACTGATTATCTGGGTTCAAACATATCCTGACTCTTTCTTTGTAAACAAGCCACAGCAATTAGACAAATCTTGAGCAATACACCAGGTTCCAACCGTCCAGAATGCAATTATGTGACTTGATTTCAAATTAGGCTCTGAGTTTTAACTATCTACAGTTACTTTACTTTTTACTCCTCTCAATGCTGAGTTATCTTGTTTTGCTTCATTTTGTCATTTCATTTTTACATCGCAGCTTACATTAAGTGCATCACTTCATGGCATCCAATTACAGAATCCTTAGATAAGCAGGACCTGGCCTGCCTACACAAAAATGTTTTGTAAAATCTAGCTAGATTCCTTTTCCTATCTACAACTAAGCCCACCAGACCTTCTTGGATTAACTCATGGGCTGTAACATAACAAAGAAGGGCTTTATTCTCCATTACTAAATCTAGTCTCTACTTTGAAGTTAACCAGATTCCATCTTGGGCTAGATTGTTTGCTGCAGTGTAAAACTAATCAATGGGAGACTTTTCTTTCTTTTCTCTTCTTTTCCTTTCTTTTCTCTTTTTCTCTCTCTGCCTTTCTTTCTTTCTTTCCTTCTTTCTTTCTTTCTTTCTTTCTTTCCTTCTTTCTTTCTTTCTTTTTTTCTTAAAAAATTACTCAGACCTGAGTTATAGGCGCAAAACCTGAAAATTATTTAACAAATGTTTCAACAGTGACTATTAAGGAAAATAAAGGCATAATAAATCATGTGAGCACTAAGTGTGATTGGAAAAGTTTATTACATGAAAGCTCAGAATTTTCATGTTTTTTGTAAATCAGCAATCTTGTTTTATCCATCCCTTTTAGCATATGTCAATCCATGAAAATATTTGTGTTACTGGAATGTTAATATTCTTGAATGTGAACTATGCTGTTTGGCTACCAAAGATACTTGAATCTCTCCCCTTCCCTGTGTAGCTATGTATGTATAAATTCACATAATTGTTTTCTGGCCAAATGGAACTTAGTATTTGCTCAATTTTTGTCTAATTATTTACAAAGAAATAATACATAGGTGTGTGTGTGTGTGTGTGTGTGTGTGTGTGTGTGTATACACATACTGTACATCTATGTTGTCTAGTCAATTTAGAAGCTCATGTTGTTGTTGTTGTTAGGTGCTGTCCAGTCAAGTCTGACTCACAGCAACCCTACGTACAGGAGATCAAAACATTTCTCGATTCTGTGCCAGGCACACGATCTTATTTATATTTTAGCCCATTGTTGCAGACACTGTGTCAATCCATCTGGTGGAGGGTTTTCCTTTTTTTCATTGACCTGCCACTCTCCCAAACATGATGTCTTTCTCCAAGTATTGATCTCTCCTGACTACATGTCTAAAATATGAAAGATGCAGTCTACCCATCCTTGCTTCCAAGGAGCACTCTGGTTGCACTTCTTCTAGGACAGATCTGTTGGTTCTTTTGGCAGTCCATGGTATGGTCAATATTCATCTCCAGCACCATAATTCAGAAGCATCAATTCTTCTCCTGTCTCCCTTGTTCAATGTCCAGCTTTCACAACCATATGATGCGACTGAAAATACCATGGCATGAGTCAGACGTACCTTTGTCTTCAATGTGACATCTTTGCTTTTCAATACTCTAAAGAGATCTTTTGCCACAGCTTTTCCTAGAGCAATGCGTCTTTTGATTTCTTGACTGCTGCTTCCACGGGTGTTGATTATAGAGCCAAGCAAAGCAAAATCTTGGACAACCTCAATCTTTTCTCCATTTTTTGGGAAGTTGCATACTGGCCTAGTCATAAGGATTTTTGTTTTGTTGATGTTTAGTCACAACCCATATTGAAGGCTGTGATCGTTGATCTTCATCAGTAAACATTCCAAATCTTCTTCACTTTCAACAAGCAAGCTCATACAGACTTCTAAGTAAAAATGGCAGATTGTATATATCTAATTTTGCAGCCTCCTAAAACCCAACTAAAATGGATAGCTTTTTTATCCAAGGCATGGGTCTCTGAGAAGAGGACAGAAAAAACAACAAACTTGTGGAAGCTGGAAAAAGCTAGATTTAAGTGGCAAAGAACTGAGCAGAACTGGAAACAGCTAACTAACTCCTAAACTGCTGGTGGAGAAAGCCAGGAAACAACCTAATTTTAACCCCTTGAATCCCAAAAGATCTCAGAAATTTGTGACAAGTACTGTAGGAAATGGAGTTAATATAAGATGGTTTCCTCCACCATGTAAGGAGGCATCAGCAATGAGCCAGCACATGGCTCATCTGCCGTCACCTTGATCTTGGACCTCCTAGCTTTCAAAACTATTCAACAGCTTCTTTGATGAAGCCATTAATTTCCAAATCACTTTCTCCCACACAGCAAGATTGTTTCCAAGATAGATTTGGATTCCTTTTCCATGGGCGCTAATGATGGTAATGTCCAATTTCTTATCATTGCTTCAGAAACCTCCAAAGAGATGCCATGGAGCCAGGCAATGGCTCTTCTTCATATGTGAAGGCCCAGAAGATCTTTACTATTTTTCAAGCATTAATGCATCATTTCCTTCAAATAAATTCCTTGGAATATTCTTCCCATGAGACACCTATAGAAAAAAGATTGTGGGCAAATAGGGCCTGTCAAATATCTTGAGAAGGTTCACAATTCATGATAAAATAACAAAGTACCTGAGAAGTATCTGCCCAATGTTGTGATACTTAGAGTATTTGATAGAATATTTGATAAAAGAGATGCTAATTCACTGATCCTTTAGGCAAAAGGCTAGAAGAGTCTTTAGGATGGACTAGCTCAAAAAAAGATTTAAACATAATGAAAATTCCAGGTTTTCCAGTAAAATGACTCACCTCGATCACTTAGAAAATTCTACATATCTGGTAGTGGCACATACTTGTAATCCCGAGCATTGTGGAGGCTGAAGCAGGAGGATCACAAATTTAAGGCCAGCCTGGGCTACATAGTAAAACCCTGCCTCAAACAAAGCAAAAAACAAAAGAAAACAAAATAACAACAAAAGTCTAATGACTAGATTCAGACACATGCTCAGAGCTTCCAATCAAATTTGATCCTTTGTTATTAAATATTAATACACTACCAAAATATACCATATGTCTGAGGGAAACATAATAAAACAGAGATAAAATATGAGCGATTAGATGAAAAAGGCTTTAAAATATGTAAAATATTGAAAAAAGCTACTAATAGCCTCAGAGATATGAGAAAGATATTACAACTATGAAACATTATTCTAAAGCATATGCAGAGAACAAAAAATTAAATTAGAAAATATGATAACTGAAGTAAAAGAATCAAAAATAATCAAGAAATAATCAAGAAAGTTCCTTAAAACTAAAGGATATAAATTTCAAGATTGAAAGGCTTTCTTGATGCTCTACAAACTAATATAAAACAGATCCATCTCAGTGTGAAATTTAAAATTCTAGGACCGAGAAGTTCCACATCTGCCGGTGAGAAAAAGTTACATGTAAAAGGAACTGAATTGCTGAATTGCTTTAGACTTTTCATCAGGATCTTGGAATTTAGTAGACAGAGGAGAAATACCTTTAGTATGCTGAAAAAAAAATTTTCAATATGAAATTTTATACCCAACCACACTATCAATCAAGTATGAGAAAAGGAAAATAAAATAATTTTTTTTAACACACAAGATCTCAAAAATTTTACCTTTGGGGAGTTAGGAGCATAGCTCAGTAGTAGAGCAGTTGCCTGGCATGTTCAAGGCCCTGAGTTCAATCCCCAGCACTGCATAAACAAACAAACAAATAGAAGCAATAACAACAATAAAACACTTGTTTTATCTCTCAGAAAGCTACTAATGTCTGTACTTCTCTAGAATGAGGGAGTAAACCAAGAAAGAGAGAGACATAAGACACTGAAAAAAGGATCCTTTGCAGATGAAAGTTGAAAGGAGTCCTTGGGATAATGACTATTGGAGGTCAAAGAATGACAGCTGTACACTAGACTTGGGGCAATAGGTTCAGAATGAAGCAAATTATAAGTTTCTGGGAGACACTTTACCAACATTATGAAACACATAGAATATTTGATGTATCTCAACATGTTTTGAGAAGATTTAAACCAGAGATTGGCAAACTGCAGCCTTAAGTTCAAGTTCAACCCGAGACTTGACTTTGTCTTGCCTGTGAGATACCAAGAGTATTTTTTACTTTCGTTTTTCCTTTTTTATTTTTTTTTTGTTTAGAATTTTAAGGGCTAGAAAAACCAAGCAAACATCATAATATGCAATAAAGACCTTATGTTGACCACAAAGCATAATATACTTGCCATGTGTTTTTTACAGAAAAAGTTTGCTGATCTCTGATTTAGACAACTGGTGGAGATTTGGAGGTTTAATTAAAGATCTGTGTATAGCAAACCAATGAGCCAAACAACAGCAGCAATAACAATAAACCCATATACACAATTCCAGGTAAAACAAAAAGTTACACAAGAAAGGAAAATTAATTATGTTTATTACATGGCTCAGAGTATACATGATGATAATAATGGAAGTCATATTGCAAATTACCGTATGTCTCTTATTGGGAGATAAGAATGTGACATATATTTGTGTGGGAAGGGAGAGTAGTAGTAATGGAAGTTAGATCTTTAAACCATATATTGGGAATCCAGTAGGTCATACATAGAGGAAATCTGAAGAGATGGCAACGCAAGCATGTCATGTGGAAATGTGGAGGCAAATGCTAAAGAACAGTATGTGGATATCTCTAAAGATGGGTAATGGTAGAAGGAAGGAAAGCAGGATTAGTGATTTTTCATAAAAAGCTTTGTAACAGTATTTAGTTTCTAAAACAATATGCATGCATAATTTTGATAAAAATAATAATTGGAAGCAAAAAGAAGATGAGAAGAAGAAGGAGAAACACTGAAATGTGGGCTAGAGAATAGAGCTCAGTGGTAGAGCTCTTGCCTAGGGTACATGAGACACTGGGCTTGAGCCCCAGCACTGCAAAAAAGGTGAAATGTATTCATCATGGCTCCCCTGGAACCTGCTGGGTGACTTGGAGTGGTTGACTCTGTATCTGCCCTCTAGCCTCATCCCTACCTTTGTGGCTGGTAGGAAAAAAGCCTCAGCTTCTATCCTGAAGGCCAGCAGAGAAAAGAAAATTGAAGAAGTATAGATTTAGAAAAAGTTAGGTATAATAATGTCTGGAGATTTCCCCCCCCCCCCTTTGGTACTGAGATGTTTGAACCCAGGGCCTCACACGTGCTTTGTAAGTGTAAGTAAGCACTCTGCCATAGAGCTTCACCCCCAGCCAATTTTTTACTTTTTATTTTGAGACAGGGTCCCACTAAATTACACAAGCTGCCTCTGGCCTCGAACTTGCTTCCCTCCTGCCTCCATCTCTCCAGTTGCTGGGATTACAAGGTGAGTGCAACCATGCCTGGTTTATTTAGAGGTTCTTTATCTCATAAAATGGTTGAATGCTTGCCTAATGCATAAGGCTCTGGGGTTGATCTCCAATACCTTCCACTAAAGCATGATTATTTGTATTGTAAAAGTTTGTAAGAGTTGGTGGAAAACCAAAGATGTCATAGGATTGCAAAGTCAAATTATGCTTATCATCAATGTGATATGGGCATGGATGATAGTTATCACTTCAGCCTGCTTTGCTGGAATATTTTATACATTTTATAAAAATATAGATAGAAGTTTTAAATGATAGTTTTATAATTGTATCATCCTCTGAGATATAGTCAGGATGTCTTGAATGCTGTCTTGGTTGTTGTAAAAACATCCACCAAGTGAGCATATTGTTATAAAATTGAAAGGGTCAATGGAACTTCAAAGATTATCCTCTCTTAAAGTTTACCTATCAGAAAGTGAGACACTTCCTTGTTGAATATGTAAGTTTTCTGCCTTGACAATGTGATTGCTATGAAATTACTGGCAAGGCCGGGCGCGGTGGCGCACGCCTGTAATCCCAGAGGTTTGGGAGGCTGAGTCAGGAGGATCGCAAGTTCAAGACCAGAGGCAGTCTGCATAATTTAGTGAGATCCCGTCTCAAAAAAAAAAGTAAAAAAAATGGACTGGGGGTGCAGCTCTGTAGTCCAGCACTTATGCAAGTGTGAGGCCCTGGGTTCAATCCCCAGTAATGCAAAAAAAAAAAAAAAGAAGAAAGAAAGAAAGAAATTACTGGCAATGCTAATGTTTTGACCAAAAGTGAAACAAGTGAAGGAGATTTTATGTTTTGTTTTGTATTTCCTTTTTTAAAAATTGCTCATAATCCTGGAATGACCTCAGATAAGCTAGGTCTAAAAGACAGAAAATTAAAAATGATAAAAGCAAGTTACTTGGGGGAAATAAGAAGGAACTGAATATTGTGATTTGTTAAAGTACTTAGATCTTCTAGGCATTTTACTTAGAATGTTCTCCTTTGAGAAAATTAGAGCTATTTTACCCATGCTATTTTTTCCTGCTAATTTCTTTAGAATTTCTGAGTTTTTGAAGCCAAAATGATAACACTGTCTGGTGGAATTTCTAACACAGATGTAGTATATTTGATGACTATAGCAAAATGCAAGGAGATGGTGGCAGTTTCCACATATTACATGTAGTAAACAATATTAAGCCTAGACTGTGAAGAGTTAATGATATATACTGCAACCCCTGCAGTAACCACTTGCTATAGTTTGGGTACGGGTTGAATGCATTCCCCAAAGATTCATGTGTTGGAAACTTAGTGTCCAGTGTGATGATATTAAGAGTCAGTGGAACACTTAAGAGATGGGGCCTTAGGGGAGGTAGGTAAGATCATTGGGGGCCATTGCCCTAACAAGTGATTAGTGCTGCTTTCTTGGAGTGAGTTAATTCCTACAAGAAAGTGGGTTGTTATACCAAGAGCAAGATTGGTTCCTCCCTAGTCTCTAGCTTCCTGTCTCTGGCTTCCTGTCTCATCATACGATCTTTTCTATATGTGTTTCCACCATTGTGATGCCATCTGCCAGAAGAGTATCACCAAAGCTAAGCAGAAGTTATCTCTTAGACATTCAGAACTGTGAACTAAATGAGCTTCTTTTCTTTACAAATTGCTCAGCCTCAGCTATTGTGTTATAACAGTGGGGAAAAAAATACAGCAGGAAAAAAAATATATAATCATGTGCAAGGTCCTAGGTTTAATCCTCAGTACCACGAAAAAATAAAAACCAAACCAAAACCAAAACAACAACAACAACAAAACCAGAACAACAAAAAAAGTTTTGTTTTTTTTTCTTCCCAGTAGTACTAGGGGTTGATTGGGGCCTTGTTCATGCTAGGCAGGTGCTCTACTACTGAGATGCACCCCCAGCCCATTTTTTATTTTTTATTTTGAGACAGGGACTCACTAAATTGCACAGGCTCCCTTTGGCCTCATGTGTTATCTTCCTGCCTCAGCCTCCTGAGTAAACTGGGATTATAGGTGTATATCACAGCTCCCCACCAACAAACTTAAATAGAATTTTTTTTTTTAAGTCAGAAAAGTAGGACTAACCACACCAAAGAACAGTGAGGACAAATAGAAAACAAACAGTAAAATGATGGACCTAATTCCTACCAGGTCAGCTAGTACATCACGTGGTAATAGACTAACAAGCTACAAGTGGACTATTTGTCTTAACTATGAAAGGGCTTAGTTAATTTTAGGAGCTAGCTGTTCCTTGCTGTTTTGGGGATGCAGGTAAGAATCTCTGGACAGTATATTTATTTATTTATAGTACTATGGAGTTGAAACAAGGGCCTTGCATTGGCCTTGTCAGTGCTGTTCCATTGAGCTGCATCCCCAGCCTATTTTTTTTTTTTCACTTTTTTTTTTGAGACAGCGTCTTGCTGAATTATACAGACTGCCTCTGGTCTCGAACTTGTGGTCCTCCTACCTCCGCCTCTAGTTGCTGGGATTACAGGTGTGAGCCACTCACCTGGCTTCAGATGGCACACTGAATTACACAGATGTAATGTGAGGACATGCTCACTGTTCTGAGGTAAGTTTTGGGTGTAGCCATTATTAACAATCTGACCCTGCCTCAGGGGCAACTGGATCTTGGCAAGAGTCTTACTCCCTGCATAGATTCATGTGGGTCAGTGAGTAGGAGGAGCAAAACCAGCAGATAGCTAGACCACTGAAGACATGTTCCTGGACTGAAGGCTAACAGAGATAAAGGTGATAGTTTCTTTCTTTCTGAAAAAGCCCGGCCTTTTTTCTCCCATTACTATATCTCTATAAGTACTTTGCCTGCAGCTGTACCACTATGGCATCCAATCCTGTCAGATCTGGGAAGCTAAGCAGGGTCAGGCCTAGTTAGTACTTGGATGGGAGACAGCCTGAGGATACCAGGTACTGTAGGCTTGGGAGAAGGACCCAGGAACCCACTCCTAAAAATCAATCTGCCATTGAAAATCCTCTGAATAGCAGAGAATCACTAATACTGTTTCACCTGTTGAATGAAGGGTTACTATGAGTCAGACACCAACTGGATGGCACCTAACAACAACAATGAGTATTTTATGAGGCATAGCCACTAAGCCATGACTGTAGTCAGTAATGTAATAATAGGTAACATAACCAACAGTGACATAGAAAACTAAGAGTGGTTGAAGCTAAGAGGAAGGAGCCATATGTAACAGAGTCGTGGTCAAAATGAATTTGAGGTCAGAAGTCAGATGGTGAGAAACAATCTTGTCAGTTTGGTAGGCATAGCCAATATGTTTGAAAATCAAGCAGTTTTTTAGACATAACTAATACATACTATGTGTCAGGGTACTGTTGTCTGTCCTTTAACACACATTACTTACCTTCCTATAATCCTACGATGTTCTTGTTATTGTTGTTATTTTGAGACAGAATCTTACTTTGTAGCCTAGGCTGGTCTTGAACTCATGGTCCTCTTGTCTCAGCCTCTCAAGTGCTGGGATAACAGGCATGTGCCACCATACCCGGCTCTGATGTGCTTATTATCATATTAATTTTATAAAGGAAGAGAATAATGCTCAGGAAGGTGACTTGATTTCCCTCATGGAAACATAGCAAGAATGACATCTACATGTTCTGACTTCAACTTCTTGACTCTTTCCTCAAAAGCACACCTGCTTCAAGGGTCAAGAGGCATCCATCCATCCTCTAAGCGTAGGCAGCCTATTAGAATTGAAGAACAAAGGAAACAGGACAGGAAGGCAACTTTCAGTTCATCTAGAAGGCTTCCCTGCCTTGCTTTAGGATGGAATCTGTTCCAGGGTGCAGCCAGCCTGGGTTGCCAAGAGTAGCAGGTGGGCTCTGATAAGATGATGGCAAGTGGATTCAGGCACAGAGAAAGATATGCAGATCTTCACTGTCCCTGGAGGAACAGTGGATGGCCAGAGCTGCCACCCGGGAACACATCCCAGAGCTTGAGAGGGCCTCAGGGAAGTGCATTGTCCAATGACTTGCAAAATCAACCTTGCCAAATAAGACCAACCAGTGTAGGAACGGAATGACAAGTCCATTCCTGATGTTCATACCTAAAGAAAAGGCATGAATAAAGGGAAAAAGACTAATGTGCCCAGGCTTTTGATCTTTCTCACCTGCCGTATGGGAGATGGACGGGCAACCCACTCCCAAAAATCAATCTGCCATTGAAAACCCTGTGAACAGCAGAGAAGCTCTGACAATAGTGTTTCTCCTGTTGTACGTAGGGTCACTATGAGTCTGATACTGACTCCATGGCAGCTAACAACAACAACACCTGCCATAGGTCTCTCCTCCCTCTCCAAACAAGATTTCCTGAGGCAGGAAGTGGTGACGTCATCCCGTTTGTCAGCACTCTGGTTCTGAGTCATCAGGACTGGTGTCATAGTTAGCCATAAGATTTCCAAGTAGATGATTAACTCCCTCTTTGGGGGCTAAGCCATTGTAACTCAATGAATGCCAGCCTTCTGTCCAGTTTGAGATTTCCGTTTGGAATGTCATTCAGGGTCCTTATATGTAGCATCTTCTAGGCACCTAACAACAACAACAACAATATTAACTGTGTTGGGCATGAGGAGGTCATAAAAATATAGTCGAGTGTATTACAGTTAATTTTAACCATTCTTTCATTGCTAGATATAAATATAATTTCCAATAATTTACGATTACAATGGCACAGGAAACAGCTTTAGGCTTAAATGCATATAAACGCTTTAGTGTTTCTGTACGATAGATCACTAGATGTAGGACTGAGGGATCAAGGTATATAACCATTCATGTTTTTTTAATTCACATATTTAAAACATTTTTCTTATGGAAATTTGCAAACAAATATAAAAGTAGAATGGTATGATGTATACTCACTCTCTTTATCCAGCTTTAACAATGATCAGCTCAAAGCCAACTTTAATTTAGCTATACTTCCACCTGCTCCCTCTCTTCTGTCCCCTTGATTATTTGAAAACAAATCTCAGACAGTATATTATTTCATTGGTAAATATTTCAGTAGGTCTCACTTAAAGATTACTTCAAGAAAACAATTAAAACACAATGCCACTCTCGCGCCCCATGAATGTTTTAAATTTGAATAAGTTCTCAAAAATTGTTCTAAAACAGTGCTAATTTATCCTTCCACCAACAGTGCTGCTTTTGGGAGCAAAATTCTAGAGAGAGAGGCACAGTACCAGGGAAGAAACTTGCACAGCCAAGCCTGAAATGTAAAGGAGACCAAGAAATGGCACTGAAGCAAGGGAGGAAACTGAACACATGAGAGCCCATGAGCTCGCCACACATTTACCCCCCTAAAGTGCAGTCTTGAATATCAGACAACATCAAAAGGCAGCTGTGTCCTTCTCAGAATAAAACAGCTGAGCTAAACAACCAAAACCAAACAGCTGTACTGCCTTTGGACTTAGTGTTACATTAAAATTAGATGTTTTCTTTCCCCAGTCTTTCTTTTTTTTTTTCCTGGCAGAAAAAAACAATTGAAGAGTTTTATTTCACCCATAAATGTTACGTTCAAATCATTTGCACACAGCCCACAGTAAAATGTTGGTTATGGAAATCTGACTGATAGCATTGTCACTTCTAAGTAGAGACCCTCTATTGTTTTCATTTTTCAGTGCTACTTAATTATTTATAATTTCCCTATGTGCAGTAACACTATTGTGATCTAGAAATGGAAGTTCAGTTGCAAAATGTCAGATATTTTGTTTGTAAAAAGTATGAAAACATTCCACTGAATTATAGCAATTTTTCTTTCTCTTTCTCTCTCTCTTTCTTTCTTTTTCCTTCCTTCCTTCCTTCCTTCCTTCCTTTCTTCCTTCCTTCCTTCCTTCTTTCCTTCCTTCCTCCCTTCCTTCCTTCCTTCCTTCTTTCCTCCCCAGTGCTGAGGGCAGAACCCAGGGCATCATGCATGCTAGGCAAGTGCTCTACCACTGAGCTATACCCTGGCCCTTTCAAAATTTTATTTCATTTTCAGATAGGGTCTAACTAAATTGGCTAGCCCGGCCTCGAACTCAAGATCTTTCTGCCTCCACCTCCATAATAGTTGGGATTACAGGTGTGTGCCACCATGCCTGGCTAGTATATCATAACTTTTTTTTTTTTTTTTTTTTTTTTGGTACTAGGGGTTGAACCCAGGGCTTGGTGCTTGGGTGCTTTGCAAGTGCTGGCCCACTGAGCTGCACCTCCAGCCCTTTTTTTTTTTTTTTTTTAACTTTTTGAGACAGGGTCTCTCTAAATTATGCAGACTGCCTCTGGTCTGGAACTTGCAATCCTCCTGCCTCTGCCTCCCAATTTGCTGGGATTACAGGTGTGTGCCACCGTGCCCCGATATATTATAACTTTTTATGGGAACTTGTTGGCTTATCATAAAGAAGACTGTATTTTGTTTTCTATCTACATTGTTTCATTCAGTTTAGATTAATTATTAACTTTTTTTTTCTGTACTGGGGATTGAATTTAGGACCTCATGAATACCATGCAACTGTTCTACCACCAGCTGTAGCCTTTAGTCCTATTATTTTATCTTATTTTATTTTTAAATTTTGAGGCAGAGTCTCACTAAACTGCCCAGTGTAACTTTAAATTTGAGAGCTTCCTGCCTCTGCTTCCAGAGTAGATGGAATTACAGTATATTCCTTTTCTATACAGAAGAATTAATAATTGGGGCTGGGTAGGTAGCACAGTGGTAGAGTGTTTGTCGAGCATGTGCAAAGCCCCAGGTTCTATTTGTAGGACTGCCCCCCAAAAAAGTATATAATTAAACCAGGCATGGTGGCACACACCTGTAATCCCAACTACTCTGGAGACATAGGCAGGATTGTAAGTTTGAGGCCAAAATGGCCATTTTTTATACTACAAAGTATTACATACTCACTTTATAAAATACTTTGTTGTTGCTAGGCACTCTTGAGTTGGGCCTGACTTATCAGGACCCTTGTTTGTTGTCAGATGCCATTGAGTCAGTTCTGACTCATAGCGATTGTGTGTGCAATAAAACAAAACACTCCCTGATACCATGCGTGTCCCGCACTATATCAGTGCTTCTCTGCTCTTCATAGGGTTTACAATGGCTGATTGTTTTGGGATTGTTTCTGGGAGTGGGCTGCCACATCCTTCTCCCATTTTTGTGGTGCTGAAGATTGAACCTAGGGCCTCAGAGAGTGCAGAGTGGCCCTCTACCAACGGAGCTAAACCCCATAGTCAGCCTGAATGAAGAAAAGGAAAATTCCTATGGCTCCACCACTTATTTTTCAGATATCAACCTGGTACTCCGTGCCAGGCACCACTAGAGAAAATGACCATTCATCCATGTTCTAGCACTCATAATCCCCTTTTGCAAACTCCGGGTTATTCTGGACATTCTCTTCTTTATTTTGTTTTTGTTTTCCACATATGTTATGATAATTTTCCCACATCATTATTTTTCACAATACAAATAACATGGTTCCACAAGGCCTTTTTCTTACTCTTGTTGTTATTAGGTAATCCTATGTACAACGGAACGAAACACTACCTGACGCTCTGCCATGCCCAGGACTATTGTCAGTGCTTCTCAGCTACTCATAGGGTTTTAGATGGCTGATTGTTTCAGGAGTGGGCTGCCACGTCCTTCTCCCAAGCCTGTAGCTCCTGAAGTTCCAAGGCGGTGTCCCATCCAAGTACTAACCAGGCCTGACCCTGCTCAACTCCCAAGATCTGGTGAGATCAGTTGCTAGAGTGGTATGGTTGTAGACTTTTCTCACTCTATACAAGTACATTTTGGATTGTGAGAATGTCTAGAGCTGGCAAAAGGAACATATCTTAAAAGCTTTCCACATTACCTGGGATGAAGGACCAGTTCTTAAAATTCCCAATCTATTGTAGACTGATATTTTTGAAAAAAACATAAGAAAAATCATCTTTTCAATAATATGAAATATTTCATAGAAAAATGAAACAAAGATGTATAAAGTTCCAACCCAACCCTTTTCTATTTATTATTAGAAGGAATACATACAGTTGTAGAACTGTAATCCCATCTACTCCAGAGGCTGAGGCAGGACTATTGTGAGTTCAAGCCCAAAGGCAGCCTGTGTAAATTAGTGAGACCTGGTGTCAAGACAAAAAAGGGACCGAGTGGGCAGCTCAGTGGTAGAGCACTTGCTTAACATGAACAAGGGCCTGGGTTCAACTCCACTGGGGGAAAAAAAGGAATAGATATAAATTCACTTTGTGAAATTACTATATAAATTCCTGGGTGTTTATTCTCTATCGATGTTATTATAAGCTGGTGATCATTACATGGATTTGGTGATTATACCACTTTTCATAGACAGTTAATAGTCAAGAGGTAAAATAAGAAGTTTAATTTGCTACTTGAGATTAGAGCTAACGATCTTCAACTCTCCCTGGTCTTCCACATACAAAAAGGAAGGAACTCTGAGATGAGTGTCTGTGGATGGTGACAGGTGTCCCATTCTTTGGGGTTTCCTTACCCAAATGTCTTTGCTATGCATTTATGAAACATAGTGTATCCATGAAAGCTATCTTTCAGCCGGGTGTATGGGCTCACACCTATAATCCCAGGTTTCAGGAGGTGGAGGCCAGTCTGGGTGACATAGTGAGACCCTGTCTCAAAAAAAAAAAAAAAAAAAAAAAAAAAAAAGAAAGGAGGAGGAGGAGGAGGACTATCTTTTATCTTTCTACCTCTCCTCCATCATAGACTCCTTGGAGAAGGTCTTGCTTTCACTATGATTAATTCTTCCAAGCACCTTACAAAGGCATAATTGATACCAAATGAATTACATGTATTTAAAGTACACAATTTTCTGAGGTTTGGGGGTGTTTTGTTATGGTTTTTTTTGTTTTGTTTTTGTGATAGAGTCTCACTACATTGCCCAAGTGGACACTGAACTCGAGATCCTGCTTCACAAGGATCTTCTGGAGTGCTGGAGCCACCACACCTACCTTAGAGTTTTAATATATGTATATACGGGGGAAACTATCTCCATAATCAAGTTAGTGACCATATCCATCCCTCTAAATTCTCCCTAAGCCCCCTTATAATTCCATTTCTCTGCCAGCTCCATTCTTTCCTCTCTCCCAGGTAACCAGTGATCTGCTTTCTGTCAGAGTAATTACTTTTCATTTTTAAGAGTTTTATATCAATGAAATCATACCATGTGCACTTTTTTCCTCTGGCTTCTTGTAATCATTTTAAGTATTAAATAGTTATTTTAGACTCATATATGTTTACTCATTTTGTTGTGGAGTAGCATCACATTGAGTGTGTATGCTACAGTTTGCTTATCCATTCACCTGTTAATATGTGTTTGGTTTGTTCCAGTTTTTTTGCTGTTACATATAAAGCTGCTATGACCTCTTGTGCAGAAGTTTCTGCATAACAGTAAGCTTTATTTTGACTAAATCCCTTGGAATAAAGTGGCTGAATTGCATGGTTGTTGTTGTTGATAGGTGCCGTCGAGTCATGTTGGACTCATAGAGACCCTCATGGGGTTTTCAATGGCTGATTATTTCGGGATTGCCTTGGGAGTGGATTGCCACGTCCTTCTCCCATTTTTGTGGTGCTGGGAATTGAACTCAGGACCTCAGAGACTGCAGAGTGGTGCTCTGCCAACTGAGCTAAATCCCAGCCTGAATTCCATGGTAGATCTTTGATAAACTTTTAAGAAAACAACTGAAATATTTTGCAAGTAGTTATAACCTTTTATGTCCTCACCAGTAGTGTATGAATGCCAGTTACTCTACATTGTCGTCATCACTTGGCTAGTCTTAATTTTTAATCATTCTACTAGGGGTGAAGTGATATCTTCTGGTGGTTTTAATGTGCACTTCTCTAATGAGTATACAATGTGGAGCTCCTGTTTAGGTGCTTATTTGAGATAACCATTATATCTTCTTTGGTGACATGTCTATCTATTCAAATATTTTGCCCAGTTAATTTTTTAAAAAATTACTGTCACTAGGTCTTATTATAGTTAAGATTTAAATCCTTTATCACATATATACTCTGCAAATTTTTCTCCCAATTGATACCCTTTTTTTTTTTTTTTTGGTATTTCTCACGTGTTTCAAAGAGTGAAATTTTTAATTTTTTTTAAATTTTGATGATTGGATTTTGCAAATTGTAATTGGTCCTAGGTGGCTAGCTACCACTATTGAGAAACTCAGGTCCAGCATGAAAAAAATAAGAACAAAATAATTCAGGAGGGAGCGGGAGCATGGAACCTTCCATCACCAGCTGCAGATCAGATAGCAGGCCAGCTCTTTTTTACTGAAGAGAGAACATATCTGATCAATCTCAAGGCCAGAGACTACAACCCCAGGCCTCATCAGTTATCTCGTAATGTTGATATTAACCTTGGGAGATAAGAAAACAGAATGTACTTGCTTAATGCAGCCCTTTAGGAATTCAGAGTTCCTGTAAATATTCTGTGCGTTTGGCATATGGTATTCAGGATGACTGTAAAATAAGCCACTGTCTTAGTCAGCTAAGTCTGCCTCAACAAAGTTCCACTGGCTGGGTGGCTTAAACAACAGCAATATATTGCCTCATGGTTGTAGAGGCTTAAGGTACTGGCAAGGTTGGCTTCTTCCCTGGCCCTTCTTGGTTTGTGGATGGCTATCTCCATGCTTGTGTGGTCTTTCTTGTGAGTCTGTGTTCTAATACCCCCCCTTTTTTTTCTTACAGTGCAAGGGTTCAAACCTGTGGTCACACCTCTGCTAGGCAAGTGTTCTACCACTGAGTTACATCAGCAGCTGGGTACGGTGTTGCATGCCTGTAACCCCAGGTATTCCAGATGCTGAAACAGGAGGGATCATGAGTGTGAGGCCAACCTGGAAAACCCTGTCTTAAAAAAAGAGGTGTACCAGTCATAGTTGATTAGGGCTCAATAACAACAATGTTATTTAACCTTAATTATCCCTTTAAAGACCTTGTCCTCACATACAGTCATATCTTGAGGTAGTGAGGGTTAGGACTTAGATATATGACTTTGTTGTCCTTCCTTCTTTCCTTTCTTCCTACCTTCCTTCCTTCCTTCCTCCCTTCTTTTCTCTCCTTCCTTCCTTCTTTCCTTCCTTCCTTCCTTCCTTCCTTCCTTCCTTCCTTCCTTTTCTGTTCTTTTCTTTCTTCTTTTCTTTTTGAGGCACTGTCTTGTTACATAGCCCAGGCTAGCCATGACCTTGCAATCCTCCTGCCTCTGGTGGGATTATAAAACACACTCAGCTGAACACATGAATTTTGGGAAACACAATTCAGCCTTTAACAGCCACCTGAATGAAAAGGTGAACACTTAGAAGGAACGTAATTCAAATCCATTCAACACCAGTATAGAATTAAAGTGAGAGGCTTTCTGAAAAACACCAAGAACAAGTAATGCCAGGTGGCCTTAGCAAGCAAACAACCCATAGAACAATGTAGCCAAACAGTCTTTTAGTAATTTGTCCACTTTAAGGGATCTATACCCTTTCTGGGCAACTGAAACAGTAAGTGTGTGAGCTCCTTTCTGGAACTAACAAGATGCCATTGTCTATATCAGGGTTTCTCTACCTTGACACTACATACCTAATGGACACACAAGTCTTTGTTGGGGGCCTGTTCTACACATCGTAGGATGTTTAGCAGTATTTCTGGCCTCTACCCACTGGAGGCTAACATCATTTCCCTAGTTACAACCAAAAATATGTGCAGACATTGTCAAGTGTCTCCTGTGGTGGAGAGTTTGGGGGTAGAAACTGACCCTATTTGAGAACTCTTGGTCTATATAATAGTTTTTTCAGTCTCTTTCTTTCTTTCTTTCTTTCTTTCTTTCTTTCTTTCTTTTTTCTTTCTTTCTTTCTTTCTCTTTTCTTTCCTTCTTTCCTCCCTCCCCCTTTCTCTTTCCTTTCTTCTTTCTTTCTTTCTTTCTTTCTTTCTTTCTTTCTTTCTCTTTTCTTTCCTTCTTTCCTCCCTCCCCCTTTCTTTCTTCTTTCTCTTTCTTTCTTTCTTTCTTTCTTTCTTTCTCTCTTTCTCTCTTTCTTTCCTTCATTCTTTCCTTCCTTTCTTCCTTCCTCCCCCTCCCTCTCTCCTTCACCCTTTCCTTTTCTCTTTCTTTCTTTCCCTTCCTCCCTCTCTCCCTTCCTTCCTCTCTCCCTTCTTTCCTTCCATCTTACCTTCGTTCCTTCCCTCCTTTGTTTCTCTCCATGCTGGGACCTAGCACCTCTTGTATGCTATTCAATTTCTCTATCACTGAGCTGCACATCCAGTCCCCTTTTATTTTTTATTTGGAAACAGGATCTTATTAACTTGTACAGGCTGCCTCTGACCTTGAACTTGAGATCCTCCTGCCTTAGCCTCCACAGTTGCTGGGATCACAGGGGTGTGCCACTGTGCCTGGCTATTTTCCTAGTTTCTGAAAGTAAGTAACTCAGCCACTGGACAAAAATGATAATGACTAAATAAGTAAATAAATAAATACTGATGCTATTATACAGGGCCGGCAGATACATTCTGCAGATTTTCTTTGTGCTTCTTGTCTAGGACATTGAACACTTGGTGCCCTCTCTGTTTACTGGGCTCTACTTTCCCCCCAAGTCTTGAATATATAAAGATGAACTAGATATACTTTCTTCCCTGGTTATTCTTGCTACTTTGACTTTAGGACCTATTGTCTAAATCGTCTGCTTACCTCCACTAGTTAAATCTGGCACAAATTACAGTATTGATGCTAAAGTATTAAAAGCCAATGAGAATTATTTAGTTGTATTTTCAGGTTGTGTTTGTACCTTAAAAAGCACAAAGTTCTTTGGTAACTCATTGAACGATTCTTTAAGAGAATTTCAAGTAATTATGGTATGTTAAAATAAATACTTGTAGAATGTGGACTCTTTTCTCTAGTGGCTCAAGTTGGATGACTTGGCCATAGTCTGCCTTACCAGTGGGTAAACCGGCCCAGAAAGAATGCTTTTGTGATTGTAAGTCATTCCTTTCTTTTGTTAGCTGCTGAGCATTGGAGAAGGTAAGCAAAACCTTACCAGATATTCAGTGGAGACAATAATAGTATTTGCCTTTTAGGATTATTGTGAGGATTCAAGGACATAACCTGCATAAAGCCCTTAGAACAGTGCTTAGCACTCAGTAAGGGTTCAATAATGTTCACTGTTGTTACTTGTTCATCAAATATATACTGAATTCTGGCTTTGAACATAGCACTGTGCAAGGTAATGTGGCAGAGTCAAAGGGAGATCAATTATAGATACAGTATCAGAGAAATTAATACAGCAGTGATATTAATCATTGTTGTTAGGTGCTGTTGAGTCGGGTCTGACTCATAATGACCCCGTGTACAACAGAATGAAACACTCCCTGACATTGCCATGCCTGGCAGTGCTTCTCTGCTATTCCTGGAGTTTTCAGTGGCTGATTGTTTCAGGATTATTTCAAGAGTGGGTTGTCAGGTCCTTCTCTCATTTTTGTGGTGCTGGGAATCAAACTCGGGACCTCAGAGGGTGCAGAGCAGACTCTACCAACTGAGCTAAACCCCAACCCCAGTGATATTAAGAGCTAACATTTATTGATTGCCTATTGTCAGTTTCTATGATAAGTGCCTTATATATATTATTTCAGTTGTTCCACAAGAAGACTTTGAAAAATAGGTTTTACTCATTTCATTTTATAGATGAGGAAACTGACCCTGGGGTAAGTAGCAGAAAACTACTCCTGAATCATGGGTGTGAGATTTACACCAGACCTGCTCACTTTCTGCCAGTTTCTGGTAGTAAAACAGGGCACATCATCCAGAAGTATTAGGCTAAGGGAAAAATGCTCTGTGTCTTAAGAAAGATCTCAACAAATTGTTATGGAGATTAGAGTATGAAGGGTTTTTCCCTTTGGAGTTTTAGAGAGAACCCATAGGAAGGGTATAATTTGGGCGAATTTGCTTGGATGGAATTGGTGGAGGTGGGGTGGGTAGGAACATTCCAGGATATAAGAACGTGTACAAAACCACACAACAGGAAACTGTGGTTTTAAAATGAGGAACAAGAGGGAGTTTAGTTTGACTAGAATCATGAGGAAAAACCTCATAGAGTGTAGCTTGAACTATTGGCCCTGATTCTCACTCAACTTGCTTTCTCTTATCCTCTCGCCAGCGTGGTCCCCAGTCCACTGCCCACGTGCCTGGAGATTCTAAATCTGATCATGTCGGCCTTCATGTACAAAATTCTTCAACATCTCCTGATATCTAATACAGGCTAAACATCCCTAATCTGAAAATCCCAAATCTAAACCTTTTTGAGAACTGACATGAGGCCACCAATGGGAAATTCCATACTGTGAAGCTTTGTTTCATGCACAAATTTACTAAAACTATTGTGTAAAATTACCTTCAGGATATGTGTGTAAGGTGCATATGAAAAATAAATAAATCTCAATTTTAGACTGGGGCTCCTCTCCTCAAGATAACTATCTCATCATGTATAAGGGCATATTCCAAAATCAGGAAAAAAAAATCTGAAAACCAAAATTGGAAACTCCTCTATTCCTAAGCGTTTCAGATAAGAGATACTTGAAATCTATGATAAAGTATGTAAAACTCTGCATCATCTACCAATGCCCAGCCCCACTCCTTTATATTTTCCATGTCCCATCTTATACCCTTCAGTGCTCAATTTGCAACCTACAGTTGGCTGTGTTCCCTCACATTGCCCTGGTCTTCACACATGATGGTTTTCCTTCTCTTTTGTCCACTTAGAAAACTTCACCTCATTCTTTGGATTCAGGTCTAAAATTTCTTTCCTTAAAGAGGTCCCAGATATTTTCCCTCCTTCCCCCCAGACAGACTTGGACCATCCTTTTGTATACTTATACATTGGGTGAGCTGGGGTTTAGCTCATTTGGTAGAGTGCTGCTCTGCACTCTCTAAGGCCCTGGGTTCAATGCCCAGTACTGCAAAAATGGGAAAAAGACATGGATATCTGCTCCTGAAGCAATCTTGAAACAGTCATCCATTGAAAACGCTGTGAGGGTTGCTATGAGTCAGACCTAACCCTATGGCATCTAACAACAACAACATATACACTGGGTGTGTGATCCTTAAATGGTTGTTTTATTATTGTCATCATGTTACTTACCTCTTTTTCTATTTTTTACCTCTTTGAGGGCAAAAGCCACACCTTAGTTTTTCCTTACCCTCAAGGCTTAATACATTTCAAGAGCCCAGTGAATACCTCTTGAGTAAGTGAATAAATGTATGAAAGAATACTGGGACTGTATTGGTAAGGGATGTTGAAGCTAATCTTTGGTGATCTAGACGGCAAGGTTAAGTAATTCAGTCCATTTTATTTATATTGCTCTGCACCAGGGAGCCAGGGAACATATTTGAACAAGGGCAATTAGTCTTGAATTACTATTTAAAGCTTGGAAAGGGTCAGAGTCAGGGAGACCAGGAGACTATTATAAAAACATGGGAGAAAGGTGAAGAAGACCTGAATTGGGATAGTGTCAGAAAAACATTTTACTTTACTAAGTGGACTAGAGTTTAGCTCGGTTGGTGGAGTGCTGCTCTGTGAACCCTGAGGCCCTAGGTTTGATCTCCATTACTGCAAAAATGGAAGAACTTGGCAGCCCACTCCCAAAACAATCAGCCATTGAAAATCCATTGAAAACCCTATAAATTGCAGAGAAGCACTGACATAGTGCCAGACATGGCACAGTGTTGGGGAATGTTTCATTCATTATAGCAACATAGGGTCATTATAAGTTGGACCCGGCTCCATGACACCTAACAACAACAAACAACTTAAAGCAAGGGAAATGTTATTGGGAAACTATGAGATGTGATCCAAAAATACAGTGAATATTTAAATTAAAACATTTATTGTGGTAAAAAACATATTGCCATTAATATCCCTCAAAATACTTCCTCTGGCTTTGAACACACTTATCCTTTTTTTCCCCCCCCACTTTCTGAAGCAGTTCTGGAAGTCCTCTTTCATGAATGTCTTCAGTTGAGCTGCTGTGGCTGCCTTGATGCCTTGATTGATTTAAGAGGTGTATCTTCCATGGTCATTTTGACTTTGGAAAAAAGCCAGAAGTCGAATGGTATGAGATCTGGTGAATAAGGTGGATGAGGATACACCAGAATGTCTTTATTTGACAGCAACTGAGGTATCAGAAATGATGTGTGACACAGAGTATTGTCATGATGGAGGATGAAACTGAGTACACTCCTGGAAAAGGACTTCCTGAGCTGCTTCAGAAGGTGGCAGCAATGATGACACAAGCATGTTCAAAGCCAAGGGGAATATTTTGAAGAGGATTAATGGCAATGTGTCTTTTACTGTGATAATTTTAAAAAATTAGTCAGCATGTTTTTTGATCACACGTCATAAACAAACTTTTCATTTATCTAAAATTTTTCAGGAAGCTGGGAGTGGTGGCACATGACTGTAATCCTAGCACTTAGGAGGGAGGATGAGGCAGGAGCACAGAGAGTCTGAGGCCAGCCTGGGCTATAATAGTGATTTTCTGGTCAACCTGGGCTACTGAGTGAGAACTTATCTCAAGAAAAAAACACAACATAACACAAAACAAAAACAAAAAGTATTTTTCAGAAGTCTGGAGCTTTAGTAAAAAAAAATTCCTGGGTGCCCTATCCCTCATGGTCTTCTGTTAAAATGAGATGGACCTTGACAAATTTTCATCGCTCATGGCTGATATCAGGGGTTTTCACTGAGTTGTGCCCCTTTAGGGCAGGGACCATGCATGGGCTGCTTTGAGCTCTTAGCTCTTTGAACAGAGCTTGGTAGATGGGCGCTCATTAGATGTATGTTGGAATGTGCCTTCCAGTTTTGTTACGTCTGATTTAATGGCTGTGCCATAATCAAGCCCATGTTCTTAGACCCTGTCTTGTTGTCCTCTTTATTTAGGGAAATAAAATCTCTTTCTGGTGCTTACATTTGGATGGTGCCCTTTCTCCAGCCTGTGTAAACTTCTTTGTCTCATCAGATTATATTGTGCAGTCTTAAAAATTTAGATTTTCCCAGCTGAATTCAAGTCCATGCCTTCTTCTGTGTGCTTCTGATTGCCTATTGAAAACCACTCTCATTTAGTATGTGAGAGCCAAAACTACTAAATGACTCCAAACCCTCCTGCTGGCACGTGGTAGCATCCTTGGAGGAGGAAAGGTCTTGGCTTTTTAAATGAAATTTTCCTAGGTTCCTGGTTCATCCCGAGGGGAATTAGTGGAACATCTATATTCCTGGCACCACTTCAGCCTCACTGACTCAGAATTTGGGGTGTGAATTTTTTTGAATTTTTACAAATGTTCCAGGCGATTCTGACACCTAGAGAGGTAGCCAAAACTCTTGGTATAAGTCCCTTAGAAAGTAAATAAAGGGCAAAGGAGAAGGATATGTCAATCCTGGTGGAGAGTGGAAGGTAAGGTGAAGGGGCTTACCTGCTTAGTCTGACTCCACCCTTCAATGTTATCTATGCAATTTTACTCATATCTAGAGCCTTTCATGTTTACTCATTACTGACTTGCTCTTTCTTTTGTATCAAAAGCAGGAATTTCCATGAAAACAAACAAATCTAAATTCTTCTATCTTATAATCCTGGAATTGTTAGGAATCTTAGAGGTCATTTAGTGGGACGTGAAAATTTTAAGACTACCTTAGATATCCAAAGGACAAGCAATGACATCAAGATTAGTGTGGCTCAGAATTGCAGTGACCAACCAGGTCAGGCTTTCACCGGAGGCTGTCACTGTCCCCAGTGTTGCTTGCAGGGAGATCAGGGAGTCAGGAGAGAAGGAGAAAGGGGAAAGATCTCCGGGGCTGGATACAGGAAAATGGAGATCAGATTGTGTATGGAGGACAGGAATGAGGGGAAGAGATTCAGTGCACTCAAACAAAAGGGTCTCATTTACTCCTTAAACATTTATGAGTGATCTACTTGGAGCTTGATCTGATGCTAACCACAGTCCTGCCCTCAAAGGGCTCTTGATTTGTTGAGATAGACATACTTATAATGGAGAGTAATAATTCTTACAAGAGAGGCAGACTTTAGGTATAATGTAAGAATGTGCTAAAATAATCCAACTCCAACCACTCTTCATCAGCAATGGTCCAAGGGGTTGTGAAGCCCTTACAATTATTTTTTAATAGCACCAGATATACCCACAAAGTTAAAATACATGATCTAAGCAGAAAGGCAATCTATGCAGGCATTGTTGCAATTTTTAAACTTATGTGTTAACTAGAACATTGATAGTAAAAAAAAAAAAAAAAAAATTATCAATTTTCAGGAAATATCTGGACCAGAAGCAGATATTATCAAGAAGTAGCTGTCAAGCATGTGTTGTTGAGAAAAATAAATTTTACAATGTTTTAGATGTCTCATGTAAGCTGATTTGATTAGTATATATTCTACATGTGAATTGAAATATTATACTGAACTGAATTAATATGTACAATTATTATGTATTAACCAAAAATCTAAAATATATTTAAAGGGAGAAAAATATTAAGTAACTTGTTTTGATCATTTCACACTGTATACATGTATTGAGTTATGGCACTGTGGCAGGATAGAAAGATAGGGAAGTGTGCCCCATGTGACAACACTTGTCCCATCAATTATATAAATAAAATTAAAAATAAGTAAATTAACAAAAGAATTGCTTACATGAAACAAAACATAGGGATAGATATCTCCTTTTAAAAAAAATTATCTAGAAGGTGGGCATGGTGGCCCATGCCTGCAATACCAGCGACTTGGGAGGTACAGGCACGAGGATCACAAGTTAGAGGCCAGAGGCAGCCTATGTGAACTTAGTGAGACCCTGACTCAAAAAAATAAAAATAAAAAATGGGCTGAGGGTGCAGCCCAGTGGCAGAGGACTTGCAAAGTGTGTGTTAGACCCTGGGTTCAGCCCTCAAATACCTGCCCTAAAAAATGTTGCTTAGAGCTAAAATGAAAACCATGAAATTTCTCTTACTTTTTTAAATTACAAACTTTCTTTTGTCTTTCTTTAAAGATATCTCTTTGGGATGATGTGATGGGTTTCACACTTTTCCTCTCCCACCCTCATCTCTATCTGCAAAGTTATTGTTGCTTGTGATGGACCAGAGGGATTTTATTGCTGTGATATAAAATTATAACTTTAGAACATAGATTTAAAGTGTCTCAGGGATGCACTAGATAGAGGCAAAAAATTAAGAAACAAGTTGGGTGTGGTGGCACACATCTGTAATCCCAGCACTCCAGAGGCTGACCAGGACTGAGAGTTTTGACATCAGCCTGGGCTACATAGTGAAATTCTGTCTCAAAAAACAAACCAACAAATAAACAAAACAAAACAAGAAGCAGATTAAAGGTGTCCTAAACCTATTTTTCATGGGAGAAGGACATGGCAATCCACTCCTGAAGCAATCCTGAAACAGTCAGCCATTGAAAACCCTGTGAGGATCGCTAGGAGCCTGATAGACTCGATGGCACCTAACAACAACAACAACAACAACAAGAAGTCTATTTTTCAGGATGGGGATCTTGCTGAGAAGGGAAGAAGCAATTAATTTGGTGTATGAAATAGGAAAAAAATTATTCTGAATGTGGAAACAGCTGCAATTAGAAACTATCAGACAATATAGCTTAAACCTAAACAGAGGAAAAGGAGCATTCAGTGTATTATCAGGTGTGTTGTAGGACATTCAAAAATACCAGTCATATTGTACTTTTATAATCTACTTTTGTAAAACCTGCGAAGTTAATTGAAAATTAAGTCAATTTCATATAGTTAATAGTAAAGTTCATCTGGATGATATCCAATGCTTAAAATTATTGTATTTCAGTTAAATGAAATAATGACTGTACACTTAGCTTCACAACATTTTTAAATGGTCCTGTTTTTGTCTAAAATTATATAAGATTCTTATTGCAACAGAATCTTAATTCGTTTTGTATGGCTTTTCATTTCTAACAACTAGGTTGAAACTGTGTTACACAGGTTTAGTTATTAATAGATATTTTACAATTCAGACTTCTCCACTGAGATCAGTACTTCCTTCTTCTTTCTTTCTGCTTCCAATGCAAGCTAGGCACACACTAGCCATTCAAGTGTATTTGTTAATTGATGAAAACCGTGACTGGCTATGTACGGTCAGAGTTTATAATTTTGAACTCTTATAGAAAAGAATTCTCTTTTTTTTAATCTTTTTCTTTTCATTCCTTTCCCTTCTACTTCTCTCCCCCTTCACCCTGAGCTTTGGGGCTGAACACAGGGCCTCATACATCCTTTGCAAGTGCTGTACCACGGCTGCACCCCGAGCTGATTTTTAAATTTTTTATCTTGACACAGGCTTGCTAACTTACACAGGCTGCCTCTAGCCTCTAACTTGTGATCCTCCTGCCTCTCCCTCCCAGGTCATTGGGATTGCAGGCTTGAGCCCGCAGCTCCTTGTTTTTCTCTCTTTTTTTCTGCTTTACCCTTTCCTTCCCTTCTTTTCCCTTCTCCTCCCTCCCCTTTCCTTTCCTTTCCTTTCCTTTCCTTTCCTTTCCTTTCCTTTCCTTTTCTTTCCTCTTTTCTTTCTCTCCCTCCCTCTTTCCTTCCCTCCTTCTTTCCTCTCTTTCTCTTTCCTTCCCTCCCTCCCTCTCTCTCTCTCCCTCCCTCCCTCCCTCCCTCCCCCCCCTCTCTTTCTTTCTTTCTTTCTTTCTTTCTTTCTTTCTTTCTTTCTCTCTTTCTTTCCTCTTCCTAGAACTTCCTATGTAGCCTTAAAGCTGGCCATAAACTTACAAATCTCCTCACACAGCCTCCCAAGTGCTGGGAGTATAGGTGTGGGCCACCATGTTTGGCCAGAAAATGAATTTTTAAAATTGATTCAATCACCTACAGTCATTTGAAGCCATCATTTTTTTCTAAGTACCAGGAAAATATTTCTTGTCAGATTTTTCTCCAGTAAAATCAAGATCTAAACTCAAAGTTATTCAGAGCTCGGCCCTAACACTTAGATTATAGGAAGATATGTTTATAATTCGCAATTTGTTCCAAGTGGACTTTCATCCCCAGGAGCTGAATAAAGGCCTCAATTCTTCCAGTCCTTTGTCTGCTGCTTGAATGAGTCACCTGAATTGTGCAGTGTGGCTGGGTTGTCATGGAAAGACTTGCAAGCTTGGACTCTTTTGTATGCAAAAGATAGTACCCGTGCCTGTACATACTGAAAATTGAATTGCAGGTGTATTTGCAAGTTGGATTTTGAGGGGGAAGTTTAAGCAAATCCTTTTGAAAGTGAATCCCTCCAAGGAGTGAGTAATAAAGAAACAAGAAGAAAGGTGACAATCAAAAACCTATTAAATCCAGTTTCCAGAGAAGAACCTGACTGTCGAATGACATTTATGCTTTCATAGCGAGGCATTTAACAGTCATTTTATGTCAGTTGCTTCCTTTATAAATGCCACATGGCAAATTTTCCATTCCCTGTGTTTCTGAGACCTTAATCCCGACCATTCTTAAATGCTTGAAATGAGCTGGTGTAGGAGAAAGAAAATGGTGACATTCTCTGTCCATCTGAATTTCTCTCCAGGAACCTGGAATGAAGCCTCAGGCACAAATACGTGAGGTCACTCCCTGTCCTTCATCCAATTTATTCATGTTGTTCATTGTTTTAGTCAGTCCTCAAAAGCCTCAAAAGTATAGCAGAGAAAAGGCTAACCCGACCAGCTGTTAAAAAGCCTTAGAATGTGGGATCGAAATGGAGTTATATGTTTGAACTAAAGGAAGAAATTATTCCCACCTGAATCATCATTGATATTTAAGTTCCCATTCCTATTTGCTTCCTTAATTTTTTGCTTTTGTTAATACCAGGGCCTTCCTTCAAAATGTTTACCTTAACAGTTCTATTTTGTTCTGGACTCTGTTTACTCCTGCTGTTGTCCTCTGGGATAAGCAAAAAAAAAAAAAAAAAAAAAAAAAAAAAGGTAGCAGTGGTGATGAGGAATCTGGAGCAGTAGGAACCTAGATCTTACATTGTGGTCAGATTACAGATGAGTGATGAGAGCAATGAATGATCTGTTTTCTGTTGTTGCACTTCAGCTTCCTAGTTGACTTTGGTTATTTGGGGGAACTTGGATAAATGCTGGTTCAGGATTCAAGCGCCTTTCTTCCCCTCATGGTAAACAATGTAATTCAAGTTGAGAAAACATAACATTACTGAGGTGTTTTTTGTTGTTGTTGTTGTTGTTGTTGCTCTTGTTGTTTGTTTCTTTTGGCTTGGGATTTAGGACAGAGTCTTGCAGGGTAGACCAGGCTGTCCTCGAACTTGAGTTGATCCCCTTGCCTCAACCTCCCAAGTGCTGGCACTGCATTTGTGTGCCACCACCACACCTGGCTTGAAATTATCGAGTTTCTAATATATCAGCTGGTTTATAAAACAATTGGGAGTGGTCTAGCATGAATATGTTTTAAAAATAAGGTTGGGAGATTTTTATTTGATCTCTGTTGGATTCTTTGAATTGTGGTACCTGAGCCTAATAAAAATAAATGTATATAGAGATATATTTTCTGAAAGCACAACCTGATGTTTGCAAAACTTACAGACTCATGGGTTTCTGATTGGGAGTGTACACATAGACCCCTCCTATGTAAATACATGCATTCTAAATTTACCTGAGCACTTTAAGCAGCTCTTAACATCATATGACAAGGAGAACATTTGTTAATCAGAAAAATTACAACCTATTCATACTTATTGTTTGATTATTTCTTTGCTGACCTTTGAGGTCCCGTTGTCAATTGAGTTAGTTATAGTAACTTATATTTATTTTAGCAACCAGCTATTACGAATGCAAACCCTTCTTATCTCCAGATGATTGATAGGCACATTACGAAGTTGTTCAACAGGTTGCTTAGTTTGAAGAAATGCTTAAATCCTGATAGGTTACTTTTTCCCCCCCTTTAATCAGCAAAGAGTGGGAATTAGCCCAGATAAGCCCATGGCAACAAAAATTTTATTTTCAATGTGGAATGTTGTCATTTCTTTAAATTTGATTCTGCTTAAAGGAGGAGATTCTATCAGTTTACTTTTATAGATTTAAGTGCATTTTGGTAGGTTGTAGAATGCTCTGAAGGCCAGGGCTTCCCCAGTGTTGATTGGAAAAGGTGTGGTGTGAGTAATATCGTCAAGCAACTGAAGGTGATGAAGTATCTGTTAGTATGGCTCACTTGGATTTTTTGTTGTTGTTTTTTCTTCTTTCTGTTTTGTTTTGCTTTTGCATAAGGCCTCTATTTTGTAAAGGCTCTCAGGCACATAACAACTTAGCCCCACAAATGCCTAACATTTTTCTGCTGGTATAAATATTGTTTTCATTTTAAGAACATGGAAACATAAGCACAATAGAGTAAGGTAGGTTGGCCATGGTTATGTGATATATGGGTGACAGGGTTAAAATCTTCATCTTTAAACTAGTTTTTGATACACAAGCCCAGCATGCCTTCTCAACCAGATCAGCTGCCATTTTATTTTTATTATAATATGTCTTTCTGAGTACACAGGAACTGCAATAGGACAGAGAAAGGTCTAAATGTGGACACAATAAGTAAGCGAAAAACAAACGACTGAAGAATTTCTTCTCAAAAGGAAGCTGATAATGTGGCTAGAAAATTCTGTTACATGATGTGTTAGTTCCCAAAGGTGTCTGATGGTGTATCAGCACATTTCAAGGACTCTCAATTATTATTATGATTTGCTTTTCAGAGACAGAGTCTCACTATATAGTGAAGGCTGTTCTGGAGCTTGCTATGTGGACCTGGCTGGCATCAAACTCATGTCGATCCTCCTGCCTTAGCCTCCTAAATGCAGGGATTACAGGCATATGCCATCTTGCCTGGCTATTATTGCTAGTTTTTGAGACAGGCTATCACTATGTATCCTAGACTGGCCTTGACTTACCTAGGCTGGCCTTGGGCTCTGGATCCTTCTGACCCACCTTTTACAGGCATGTGCCATCATGCCAGGCTTAGGACCTTGATTTTTGTTTTTTAATATTTATTTGCCAAGGATTGAAAATAAAGATAAAATCTTCTCATTCTGTATGAACTCATGGTTGTTGTTAGGTGCTGTTGAGTTGTGTCTGACTCATAGTGACCCTCATAAGGTTTTCAACGGCTGATTGTTTCAGGATTGCCTTGAGAGTGGGTTGCCATGTCCTTCTCCAGTTTTTTGTGGTGCTGGGAATCGACCTGGGGACCCCAGAGACTGCAGGGCAGCGCTCTACCAACTGAGCTAAATGCCAGCCTAGGACCTCAAATTTTAAGAGTGACTTTTTATGTAGAATTGTACCATCTTATATACATTTTAATGAATGTGAATACCAAGAAATACAGTTGTATGTAGGGCAGTGTTGAAATAAGAAATTATAGGAGGAGTATGAGGATTGATGACATTGAGTTCTTGAAATTGAAACTGGCCTAGAGTCCTCTGCCTTCTGCTGTGCGTGCTTTGGGCCTTCTATCTCTTGGCATATTCGTGGATTATGTGGACAGTGACACAATGGCAGAGTGTCTAACTATTAATCAAGTCAGAGGCTCATATCTCTCTCCCCCTCCTCTACTTGTTTCCTTGGAGACAGTTCCTTGTCAATTTTTTGAACTACATTAATATTAAAGTACGACTTTGAATCAGGAAGAATGCAAAGTGTCTGACTAGTAATATTTATATCTTCCATGTGACATTTGCATCACATGGATAAACGTTTAAAATGTTCTTGAGAACATGGAAAAATAAGGAAACAGAGTTCAAAAATAAAGTATAGAACTTGTTAGACTAGTTTCCGTTCGAAACTTGGTGGATTATACCTCTATGTTTTAAACCATAAGGACAGCAATGATTAAATATCAGATTCCTTGGAGACCCTAGTTCCTGGTGGAAAGTTCTGATGAAAGCATTATATGTATGACACTGTTCTTCCCACACGTCTTTCCTTCAAGATGTTGTTTTTCCCATGTCTGCTGTTTTATTACATGACAGTTATTGAAAGGTTAGATGTCGCTGATTTTCTTGAGGTTTATTTTTATATATCATAAATCAACTTTTTTTTTTTTTTAAAACACATCACAGGAAGCGGTGTGGACTGTTCAAAGTGGGCGTCAGGAGAGCTGGGTTCTATTTCTGACGCTGACATGTGACTTTGGGTAAGTCAATGAATCAACGTGTCTCAGTCTCCTTAGCTGCATAATGGGGATAATAATATCTCTCTTCTACCTACTTCACAGGGTCGTGGTTTATTTCTTTTTTAATTTTAAAGGATTAATTAGTTAATGTTTGCAAACCTCTCTGAGCTCCTTTGATATCATATAAAGCACCATTATTTATATGAAAATAATAATAGTGTCTTTGACCTGTATATTTCCTTTCATCCAAAGATCCCAAAGTACTTTACCACTGGGACTGTAACTTCACAGAGGGTTACTGTGTGGTGGCTGGTTCTCCTTGAGGAAACAGATGGTAACAAGCAGTCTGGGTTTTCACTAGAGAATAATTAAAGCTTCTATTGATTTTTTGCATCATTTGCGTGAACTCCACAACACAGAGAAGCAGTTGCCAAAGGAGAGAGCAGGACAAGCTGAGTTGGGCTCCTTCCTTATCCCACATCATTATTTACAAATAAATCCCAGGGAGTTGGAATTTGGAATATCCATGTTTTCAACCCATTCATCTCCCACCCCAAGAACGAGTCCCAGGGGATTTAAAATTTGGCACATCAACATTTTCAACCCCTCAATCAACTTGGTGAGAATTGGTTAAAGCCTGGAATATTGAGACAATAGGTAAATTAGGTTCAACTAAAATATACATGTACCAAATGTGGGTTAGCTGAAGGTATTGCAAGTTGTATGCACCGATCACATATAAGTCCTGTGATCTATTCTTGCAGTCAGGTTAGGCTAACTTTCTGTTAATTGACAAAGATGAATTAAATGCCTACTTCATGGGCATGTGTAGAGTTATTAAGAAGAAAAGTGTTCAATGATCGAGGCATGCTCATCACGCATGGCTTCAACCCAGCACTTGGGAGGCTGAGGAAGGAGTACTGACATGAGTTTGAGGCTGAAGCCAGACTAATCAGGCCACCCAGGAACGCTATCTCAAACAAACAACAAACAATAACAGTAACAACAACAACAAGGGTTTGATGTAGTCTCTGCCCTCAATTTGTTTATGAGCTAGTTGAGAAGACAAAACTTAGATACAGGAAACACTTAGTGCAGTAGAGAAGACAGCATGTAATTAAAGGCTAAATTGCGAATGGACCACGGGACATTGAAAGAAGGGAGGATAATTATGAATAAGCATAGTTCAGGAAAGCTTCACCAAAGAGGTGAATTCAAAGTAGTATGATTTTTTGCAGGACTAATGTGTGCAACCCTCATGTGTCTATCAGCTTGTTGTGGGGGCTTGCGTGTTGCTGTGATGCTGAAAGATATGCCACTAGTATTTCAGATACCAGTAGGCCACCCATGGTGGACAGATTTCAGCTGAGCTTCCAGACTAAGAGAGACTAGGGAGAAGGACCGGAGAGCCAGCTCCTGAAACAATTAGCCATTGAAAACCCTATGAATAGCAGAGAAACACTGTCAAAAATAGTGCCAGAAAATGAGCCCTCTAAGCTGGGAGGCATTCAAGAAACAACTGGGGAAGAGTTATCTCCCTAAAGCTGAGTCGACCTTAATGATGGGAGCAGAGAGGAGCCCCTGGAACCTCCATTTGCTGATGAGGCATGACTCAAAATGAGAAGAAACACAGTGACTGCAACATTGGGCTCAAACATAAAAAGATCGTGGGCATGGCACCGGGTTGGGTAGTGTTTCATTTTGTTATACATAGGGTTGCTATGAGTTGCTATGATGCAACATAGTGCTTGTGCTGGGAAACGGCAGAGAGAGGATACTCTTCCCCAGTGATGGGGAGGTTTGACGGCCAAGCAGGGAGGAGGAAGCAGCTCCCATACTATGGAGGCCTTTTCAGACAGGCAGAGGAGTTTGGGCTTAATTTAATTCACTTTTTAAAAATGATTATTATTAAGACTTAAGGACCCAGGGACATGATGAAAGTAATACTTTGGAAGCATTCTTTGGCAACAGTGAGCAGGAATCACTGGAGCAGGAACGAGACCTAGAGCCAGGAGGCTGGCTGGAATCGAGTACAATAATGCAGAGGGGGTGGAACATTACCCAGAAGGGTTGTGGTGGAAATGGAGAGAAAGAAGTAAAAATAGAGCTTTTTAATGAGCGCTTACCATGTGGTGGGAATGCATCTCATTCTCACAGCAACCCAAGGTGATACTAATATTAACTTGGGTGAGCACTGATTTCCTGCTATGGAAACTGGCTGAGGCAGCTGAGTAACTTGGCCAAAGTCACAGAGATAGTATCTGTTCGAGCCGAATATGAATTCTAAACCACTATTTAGATTTGATATCTCTTTCTCTTTCTCCCTCTCCCTCTCCCTCTCTCTCTCCCTCTCCCTCTCCCTCCCCCCCCCTCTGTCTCTCTCTCTCCCTCTCTCTCCTTCTCTCTCTCTATCTCTCTCTTAAGGCAAGGTCTCACTGTGCAGTTCAGGTCGCCCTTGAACTTGCAATTCTCTTGCCTCAGCCTCCTGAATGCTGGAATTACAAGTGTGTGCCACCATGCCTGACTAAATTGGAGATTAATATGGGAGACTTTAACATTTTGATCAAAGAATAGCCATACCATCTAGTTAGGACCGTGCTGGGTTCACCAAAGTCAAAACAGGATGTTTCCCACTTTTTATTCCTGAAGGATGTCCTAGAACTTGCACTGGGCCACAGCACGCTGTGAATCTGCAGGAGAATTCAGTCTGGGGAGCATGTCCCCTCCATGGCCAGGCACAGAAAACATTTGGAAAATGCTAGCTTGGAAGCTTCCTTCATCACCAGAGCAAGCTCCAGGATTGGGAATGCTAGGTGGCTGTCCAGAGTAGGAGTGTGTGTGTGTGTGTGGGGGGGGGGGGTGTCCCGATTGCTCATAGAGACCTGGAAGTTAGCATTGGGGTTAAGCAAATGCAGGAAATAAGAGAGGCAGATGAGGGAAGGAGCTATCAGTCTGCTATACTAGGCTTAGGGACTTGGGAATCCAAAGTGGGAAGGTTTAGGTCCTAGGCAAATTAGTTACAGAGAGCTCCTAGTACCTGGAAGTCCCAGGCCTGTTGTGCTTGATGGTAAATCCTCTTCTGCCTTACCTGCTAGGATTTAACCAGTTCAGCTTGTTGCTACTTCAGTTTCTCAAAGTGCCAAGACTGGGTAGCTGACATTCTTGATGTGGAGTTTCAAGAGGTAAATAGTTTTTCCTGGTTTGACAAGGTATTAGAGAATTAGGCTGTTGTTGTTGTTAGGTGCCGTGGAGTCAGTATCCGACTCATAGCGACCCTCATAGGGTTTTCAATGGCTGACTGTTTCGGGATTACCTTGGGAGTAGATTGCCAGGCCCTTCTCCCATTTTTGTGGTGCTGGGAATTGAACTCGGGACCTCAGAGACTGCAGCGCAGCACTCTACCAACTGAGCTAAATCCCAGCTCCAGTTAGGCTGTAGATTGAAGTAAATCTGGTTGGTATCCTTCAAGTCCAGGATTGTAAAATTTCACTTGGACTCAAGATGAAAATGGGAATATTTCTAATGAGAAAAGAAGGTGCTTGAGGAAGAGGATTCTTGATGCTCATTTCTAAAGCTTCAAAAGGTTAAAACAAAAGTACAGCTGAGTTTACAACCTGGAATACTTTAAACGTTGGCTGACTTTAAAACGACTACACATGACCGGCGCATTAGCCATCATTTCTGAAGCTTGCAATTTAACTTAACGAACCTATACACTGATTACATTTTAGATACATTCGGGAACCAAAACAGAGCAGGAAATCATTATTGGATAAAAAGGGCCACACAGGAGGAAGTTTTTATTGGCAAATACCAATTTATGTATTTGTAGAATCCTATCATCATAGTGCTGGAGGGAATCTGTCCCCCAGCCTTATGAAGGCCTTCGCTAAAAGGTGTCCAAAGAGATAACAGTCTCTGCCCTTTTAATGACCTGCCCCCACTTCCAACTCTTTAAAATGTATTCCAGCCTCCACCACTGCTATCTTATTAGTTTAAATCCATTTTTGGGGGTTATCTTCTCTGTGAACATGGAAAACAGTTATCATCTTTTCTTTTAAAACCCTTCATATTCTAGAAGGCTATAATTACATTTCCCTCAATTTTCTCAGCTTTAGATGGAATAATATACATGTGTATTTCTGACGTTTGTTGACTCCTTGGGATGTTCAAGGCAATGAGAATGTCGCATAAATTATCTTATTTAGGTCCGATAAAAGCTTTTGAATCAAGCATTTTTAGCCAATTTGAAGGAAATTGACACTTGAGGTTCAGACACTAACAATACCTCTCAAAGTGTTGGTAAGTAGAAGAGCCAGAACTGCAAAACTGCTATTCTTGTTTTTTCTTTTTTCTTCCTTTCCCTCCCTCCCTTCCTACCTTTCTTTCTTCTTTTTTCTTTTCTTTCTTTCTCTTTCTCTTTCTTTCTCTCTCTCTCTTTCTTTCTTTCTTTCTCTTTTTTCTTTCTTTCCCTTTCTTTTCTTCTTTCTTTCTTTCTTTCTTTCTTTCTTTCTTTCTTTCTTTCTTCTTCCCCCCCTCTCTCTTTTCTTTTCTTTTTTTTTTTTTTTTGAGACAGGAGTTTGCTATGTAGCCCAGGCTGGCTTTGAGCTGGAGATCCTCCTGGTCAGCCTCCTGAGTGCTGGGATTATGGGCATGTGCCAGCACACCTGGCCTGAAAAACTGCCATTCTTAGTGTGAACACACAAATTGGATTGTCAAACCCTTGAATTCATCTCCCTTAACAGCTTTCCTTTTCTTCTTTGATACCTTTGTTACTCAAGGACTAGTTGGCCTCAAGCTTTTCTCCTTGCTTCTCCTTTTTGACTATTTAAAGAGTCCTTTTTGACTCTCACTGCTTGGTTTTGCACTCATTAAAAAAAAATATTACACATGTTATTTGCATTTTTGTTGTTAGGTGCTATCAAGAAGGGTCCAACTCATAGTAACCCTATGTACAACAGAACGAAACACTCCTCAACGCTGTGCCATGCCTGTCACTATGTTAGTGCTTCTGTGCTGTTGTTGTTGTTAGGTGCCATCGAGTCGGTATCCAACTCATAGCGACCCTCATAGGGTTTTCAATGGCTGACTGTTTCGGGATTGCCTTGGGAGTGGATTGTCAGGTCCTTCTCCCATTTTTGCGGTGCTGGGAATTGAACTCTGGTCCTCAGAGACTGCAGCGCAACACTCTACCAACTGAGCTAAATCCCAGCCCTGCTTCTGTGCTAGTCACAGGGTTTTCAGTGGCTGATTGTTTCAGGATTGTTTCAAGAGTGGGTTGCCAGGTCCTTCTCTCATTTTTGTGGTGCTGGGGATTGAACTTGGGGCCTCAGAGAGTGCAGAGAGGCACTCTACCAACTAAGCTAAACCCCAGCTCATTATTTACATATTTTGTAATATTTATACATGGTATAATTTACCTTTCCCTTCCTCATTATCTAAAACAGAAGCTCCTTGAAAGTTGGAACTATGACTTTTCAGCCAAAACATTGTGCCCTGTGCTGTGATTATTCTATTATGGTAAGAGAAAATGGTCATAAGAAAGGGAAGGCAGAGACTTTTATGAGACCAGACCACTTCTCCTTGGTGCTCCGAAAGCATTTTGTATAAGAGCAGCTAAGTTTTGTACAGAAGAAGGTGTGGGTGGTATTGAGTTTAGAAGACTTGGATTGAAATCTTAACTCTAGAATTTTCTGGTGGATCTAGATTTACTGTAACTTTCTGAGTACTCATTTTCTCCTTGGTAAAATGAGATTGATATTAGTAATCTTATAAATTTCCTAGGAGGGTTAGAGAATGCAATCAGGTAGGTACTTTGCACAGAGCTGGGCATATGGTAGCTATCATGACCACAGCTTTTATAATTATACTATTCTGTTCTTGTATGCCTCTCATGAAATTGCTTTCTTACTATACGGTACATTCTTCAAAGGCAGAGACTTTCTTTCCTGCCTTTGTTATTTATTTATTTTTTTAGATGAGGTTCTTCCATATTGCTCAGGCTAACCTCTAACTCCATGCCCTAAGGAGTCCTCTTGCCTTAGCCTCCAGAAGAGCTGAGACTACAAGTGCATGATACTGCATCCAGCTAATATATATGTATATCTTTAATGGCTATGTGAGAAAGAAAGCTAATGAGGGATCCACGTTGGAGGACTCCGCTCAAGACTCTTTAAGCTCTCAACACAGGTGGGTTTTATAATCTGTACTTTGTACTAGTATAGGACAAAGTGTATGGGGCTTCACCCATAATGAAGGTGCTCAAGCAAATATTCATTAAGTTACTTGAAAATACTAGTGACTGTATTTTTGCTTCTAGTATTTCTTTTAGCTCATTTTCAAACACGTATATTCTTTTTTCCTATGAATGCTTTCTTTCGCTCTTCACACACTTCAAGCAAACTTATTTCAAATCCCCTGTCAGATTGTTCTATTATCCCTAGTTCCTGTTCTGTAAGTCCCTCCTTTATTTAGATTTAGTGCATCCCTCTCTTGAGAGATATTGGCTTCCTCTTGTGTTGCAATTTTTGATGGTGAACTAATCTTCAAGCGAAAATTGTCTGAAAGGGTCTGACAACCTTGGAAGGTCGCATTGTTTTCCATTTGCCTGTGCTGTGATCTGACAGAGCAAAACAGGCCAAGAAGTATGTCTATTACTAAGAAAAAGGCTTGGGGGGCAGCCCTCCAGGGAGTCCTCCAGATCACTTTGTGCTGGCCTTCCTCACCTACTCTGACAAGGAGTACGAGGTTGCAACCATGTTCCCATTTCCTAAGATGCTGATAAGGGCCATGTAAAATTCCCCTTCCTCTTACTTTCCCAGAACTGTCACTCTGATGTGGGAAACTAGATGTTCCGGACAGGTGAGTTATTTGGAACCATGTTGGTAATTCAGAACTGAGTTTTCTTAAGAAGTGTTTCCTGAATTGATTGGATGGTGATTTTTTCCACCTCAAGTACAGAAATGAAGCTCATAGATGGACATATTTTTTTAGGACTTATTTATAGCCTTCAGAAACATTCACAGTTTATTATACAGAATCATGAATATATTTAGTATTACATTCAAACAGAGTATATGATACTATATTTTCCACTACTTAGGCATATCCTCCGATTTTTGTGGAATTCCTGGAAGGTGATAGTAAGTATTCCTCTCATGGTGCTATCTGATTCTAATAATAAACCCGGATCATAGAGATTAGAGATGTTTGCATTTCAAGATGGATAGGACATTGTTTTTCCCATCAAAGTTTTTAATCTAGGAGAGATTTCTTACATCCAAGGTAAATGGCAAGGGGACAAAACAACAAAATATTGTCTTAGAGGTAGCTATAAAGAGCTATAGAAATAAATACGCAAGAGTATTATTAACTCTGCCAAGTGGATGAAAATAAAAAGAATACTAGAGAAAGAAGGTGTTTTTCTGGCTGCTCTTGGGATGAAGATTGGCCCAGGAAGAAGAGGCTGGAGGGCATTCGTAGTAGAAGGAACAGCTTAAACAAAGACAGGTGTGACTGCCACAATACTTGGATGGGAGAAATAATACATTTACTATTTTTTTTCTAACTGAAATGGTATCTGGTTCAGGGTCCTCACCTACCTTTTGTCATGACATACAGTATGTCATTTCTTTTGGGTGAGTTTGAAGTGGTAGTATGTACAGTGTAACAGGTTTGGGGATGGGCCTGAGGTCTGGGGACAATGGAGTTGCCACTGAGATGTTCATCATGAAAGCTCGTGGGGTCCCTGTGAAGGATGCGCACAGTGCTCACTGTCCCTAAGTCCTTCTCTTCCAAGGGAGTGCGGTTTTCCTCAGGGGTTGCAGCCTGCCTTGGAGTCAGGCTGGGACTGCACAGCGCCAGATGCAACGTTTTACTTAATGTCTCTCTTTTCCATTTGGCACTTGATCTCCATGTGACACTGTCCCTAGACATCTGAGGCTTGGTTCAAGGCACAGACAATACAGCTGCCTCTTGTGAGGGTAGAGAGGAATATTCTCCTGATTACAAGAGGGTAGGGTCAAGGACTGGCGTCTGGTTGCATTTTTGCATACTTTTAGCCAGCCTGCCTTCTTGCCTGCCAAATTCATGATCCTGCCTCAGTCTCCTGAGTGCCTGCCTGCCTTCTTTCCTTCTCTCTTTCCTTCCTTCCTTCCTTCCTTCCTTCCTTCCTTCCTTCCTTCCTTCCTTTCTTCGTCCCTCCTTCCCTCTTTCTCTCCCTCCTTTCCTCTCTTCCTTCTTCGTTCGTTCGTTCCTTCCTTCCTTCCTTCTTTCTTTCCTTCCTTCCTTTATTTTCTGTTTTTCTTGTTTTTGAGACAGGGTCTCACTGTGTAGCCCACTCTGGTCTTGAACTGGCAATCCTTGTGCCTCAGCCTCCTGAGTGCTGGGATTATAGATGAGCACCACCACATCTGGCTCACATTCTTTTTTTTTTTTTTGGTAAATTCTTTTTCATCAATTTCAGAGCCTGATGCTTCCAGCATTTGAGCCCAAAGACCCCTGTCCTGGCTTCTAGTCAGTATAGCTGCCTGAGGGCCCTAATGTTTCACCCCCTCCCACCACGCCAACCCCCAGGCCAAGCTAGTTATGCTTCCCACAGCTTTCTATCTTCAGATTTGACTGTTTGGGGCTATAGATAACGTATCTGTTTCAATGAGGGGGAACTTTTTATTGCTTCTTGTTCTTTTTGTTGTTTGTTGGATGATGTTGCAAGAGAGGATTACTCCATCGTCTTCACAATATACGATCTTCAAGTTAAAGTGTTCTCTTCATTGTTTGCTGTCTGATACTTCTAAGTTTATTAGGCTCTATTACTTCCCAATCTTTTTATTCCCCTGTATTAAACATGAGAAATGGGTGCCCACCTGTAATCCCAGTGACTCAAGAGATGGAGGCAGGAATATTATGAGTTGGAGGCTCAAGGCAGCCTGTAAATTAGACATTGTCCCTAAAAAGGGGGAGGAGGTGCAGCTCAGCATAGAGCACTTGCCTCTCACACTCTACAGTTGGGCAGCACCCCAAGCCCATGCCAACTGTTGAAGACGAAGGGAAATGTTCTGTGTTTTGCATCACATAAAGTAGAGAAAATTGGGATGCTGCCGGGCTCCCTCAACTTCTGGTGTTAGGATTTGTCTCTCTTGGACTTCTTTATTTTGTTGGCTTCTTTGCTTTTATTTTCTGACCTCCTTTTTCTTTCTTTCTTTCCTTCTTTCTTTCTTTCTTTCTTTTCTTTTTTCTTTTTTCTTTTTTTTTTTTTAGAGACAAGGTCTCCCTGTATGGCACACGGTGGCATGGAACTTGCTATGTAGCCAAGGCTGGCCTCTAATTCATGATCCTGCCTCAGTCTCGTGAGTGCTGAGACTATAGATAGGCATGTGCCACCACACCTGGCTTCTAACCTCTATTTTTAAATTTTAGTTAATTAATTCATTAATTTCTATTGTCTCTTTTCCTGTTCCTTTGCCCCTGAGAATTTGGGACTGTTCCTCTTAACACAAATCTCTTTACTGTAATTTTAGGGAATTTCAGGGGAGAAGGGATGTCTAGTCCACCATCTTTAGCTACAAACCCTCCCTACATTGTTCTTTAATTTCTGCTTCTAACTGTTGTCCTTAGTGCTGTCCCTAGTGTTCCAATATTTCTCCTGACCTGGTGCTCATAAGTCCTATTATATGGGATTTAGCTTGGTTGGTAGAGTGCTGCTCTGTACTTTCTGAGGTCCTGGATTTGACCTTTAGCACCACAAAAGTGGGAGAAGGATGTGGCAATCCACTCTTGAAACAATCCTGAAACAATCAGCCATTGAAAACCCTGAGGGTTGCTATGCGTCAGACCTAAGTTGATGGCACCTAGCAACACCAACATCAACACCTACTTGTCTTAAAGTTGATTTATTGTAGCCAAAGAAGAGTCTATTTCATATTATTGCAGGAAACTCTGACTTAGTAACATTTTTTTCCCTTTTACCAGGTAATTTTAAAGCCAAGTAGAATATCAGAAAGATATTCTGTGATAATCTAGACCTCTTTTCTCTTTTTAAATTTTTTCTTGCCCACTATATTCCCTAATGGGCTGGGGTTTAGCTCAGTTGGTACGGCATTTGCTCTGCATGCTCTGAGACCCTGGGTTTGATCGCCAGTACCTCAAAAATGAGAGAAGGACCTGGCAGCCCACTCCCAAAACAATCAGCCATTGAAAACCCTATGGATAGCAGAGAAACACTGATACAGTGCTGAGCACAGCCCAGTGTCCAGCAGTGTTTCGGTATGAGTTGGATCCGACTGGACAGCACCTGACACACATACACAAACTCCCTAACAGGGAGCTGAGGCAGACATTAGTAGAATTTATGTCTGGGATGTTGAGGGAATTAAAAATACAGATTTCGTGATTCAATGAAGGACCTGTGTGTGTGTCTGAGGGAGTGTGTTTCTCTCTTGTGAAAGAGTAGAGAATAGCAGCTTAGAACACACACAGGGCCACATAGACTTGAGTTCAGTTCACTTGCTAAGGAGACTGCCTTGCACAGATACTTAAGCTTTATAAACTCCTGTTTCCTCCTTTGTACAGTAGGAAACTTCATACCTGCCCTGCATGTTATTGTAAAGATTAAATGAAACAATGTATGTAAATCACTTAGGACACTGACTAGACCTTAGGATCCCAGTACTGTTTGTGGTTGGGAGTTACCATGTCTCTCTTTCCTTCTTTCAGCACAAAAAATCTAGCCCCACCTGCAATTCAAAAAGTTCAAATATTTCCCGGCTACTTATATTAGATAACAGAAAACCTCTGTGTCACATCCATAGTGATATATTTGACAGCTTTTAGAAAGTCACTTTATTGATATAGACTTTTAGAAATCTCCCCAAAGACTCTTTTTTCTTCCAGAATTCTCTGAGCCTTAAAAAGAAAGAAACAAAAGAAGAAAGAGAGAGAGAAAAATCAAATAGTTGACAGGCACAATGGCTCACGCCTGTAATCCCAGGGACTCAGGAGGTGGAGGCAGGAGGATCACAAGTTCTAGGCCAGAGGCAGCCTGTGTAATTTAGCGAGACCATGTCTCAAGACAAAAGAAGTTGGAGGTGCCACTCAGTAGTAAAGCACTTGCAAACTATGTGCAAGAACCTAGGTTTAACCCCCAAGTACCCCCCCCACACACACACACGGATAAAAAAGAAAAAGAAAAGAAAAAGAAAATAGTTAAAAGTTATTTCTAGTAATTCTTCTCCGTGACATCCATTAAGATGAAGACACAGATTTAGGATTTTTTTTTTTTTTTTTTTTTTAAGAAAGTAAAAGTGCTTAGCACAGTGTACTGGGCCAATTTTGAAGGGTGTTGGTTTATTCTACAGCTTCTCAGATACATTTTATTACTCAAATGGTTGTCTGATGTATTTATTTTTATGAAACATCACATGATAAAACATTGAACAGGTGCTGGGAGGGATATAAATACACAAGTTGGCTTCTTTCAGAGAAAAATGGTTGGTATAATTCCATTACTTTGTTTCTCCTTTCAGTCTCACTTGTCCTTTCCTTTTCTTTCTCTTTTCTGAGATGGGGACAGAGTAGAAGGCCTTAAATGGCTAATTTAGATGGAAATACTGTGCTGGCCTAGTTTGCTGTAACTTCCCTATATGAGTCCACTGGCAGGTAGCACCTAGAAATACCTGTCCTGTTACTAACCTGTCATTTAAAACAGCCTGAAATGGTTTACTGTGATTTAATCAGTCATTCTCTCTCTTTCTCCCTCTGTGTCTCTCAACGGCATAAAATGCAGTCACTCTCATAGCTTCTTATCAGTATGGGACACCAATGAATGCTTTTGAGTTCTCAGGGTTTTGGGAAACGCTTGGCACCGTGTCCAGCTGCCTGAGGACTGGATCTGCAGTCTGCATTCCTTTTACTCTCTTCCTCCAGGCAGCGTTCACTCACTGGTCTCGCCTGACTCTAACTTGCAAGTGGTGTTTTCTGCCGTGAGTCTTTGGTTAGCAAACTTTAATCTCCAGCAGATCTAGTCATCTGGGCAGCGAGAGAGATGCAGTGGCGTAGATGATGCAATTGTTATGGCAGCTCCAATCTCTGCCTGGAAGGCAAAATTCAAGAGTAAAAATCCCCTCTTCCCTTTCCAGGCTCTCTCCTGGCCCCACGGAGAACCACTGGAGGGAAAGAACAGTAGGCCTGAGGTCCTGTCTGTCTCTGATCACAGGCCTGCACTGTCAAATTTGCTCCTTAATATTAGTTTATGGATCAGTCTGGGACGAACTGCATGATTTCCTAAAAGCTTAAATTAGAAGCAAAAGGCCAAGAATATAAATTTCTACTCTTTCTTTTTGATCGACAGAGAAGAAAACACTTATTTAATATTATGTGTCTTTATGGCCAAAAATAAAACTGCTTCTGAATGAACAAAAATTTTGTTTGTAAAGAGCTACTTTGCATTTTCCCCCCAAAACTGGATCATCACAGTGTTCTGTGTGGCTTATTTTATTGTTTCCCTGGAGTGTTGGTTATGTAGAAAATAATTTCTTCTTTTCTTCTTTTTCTAATCTCAATTCATATGATTCAAACTATTACCCCTATTTCAAGATTTCTTGGTTTGATCCTTTCCCTTGTTTGTACTGTCAGTGAAAGTCCTTTGGGGTCTGGGGACCTCGCCTTTTTCCTTTCAAGTGCACTCAGAATCAGCAGGTTCTTACATTTCAGAATTTAATTTGGGGGCCTTAAGAACAATTCAGAACCCTGGTTTTGAAATCTGATGCCACCTTCTAGTCATTGTCCTTCCCTTCTCAGTTTTTCCTCCTCCCTGTCTGCTTGCTCTCTGAACTCTCCCAGGACATCAAAAGGAGCCCTGCTTTTGGGGGGGGGGGTTAAAAATCACACTCACGGGACCTTCTGCTTCAGCATTTCAAGTTGACATTGTGATTCTGCTTTATAAAACCCTGTCTTATTTTCTGTTTTTCCTAGAATCCAGACCATTACTGAATTATAACAGATGGAAAAGAAACACTGAGAAGAAACTAGTTAAATATTACACCAGAAAATAATCAGAAAAGGTTGAATAATGATTACATGATGACGCCTGCTTTAAGTCATAGAATTATTTTGATAGATCTACTCTTTTTTTTTTTTTTTTTTTTTTTTTTGCAGTAGAGTCTTACTATGGAGCCCACACTTGTCTGGAATTGTGTGTGGGTCAGGCTGGCCTCAACCTCCCAAGTGCTGGGATTACAGTTGTGAACCACCATGCCTAGCTCCAGCAAAATATATATATATTTTAATGATTGGATTTTTTTTATGTGTGTGTGGTGCTGGGAATTGATTCCTGGGCCTTTTGCATGCTAAATATGTGTTTTCCCACTGAGTTATACCTGCTGTCCTTTCTTTGAAAGGAAAAGAAAAAACATAGAAGTTATATGAAATAGAAGCAATCATTCAAAGAGCCACAAATCACTGGAATACACTTAGAAATTAATGTTGCTTTTTACCTCTACGTGGAAAAGCGTTTCTTAGTTTCATACTTTAAACCAACCAATAGAGATTTAGATAAACATGTTGTGGTTAACCTCATCAACAGATTTGAGAAAGATAATAAATAAAAAAATCATTTTGGGGGTAAGTTAAAGGAAAAGGGACAATGAAGGAAAAGAATCATGGAAGATTTGTCGGGTGCGAGTGACAGTCATTGAGCCCTTTGCTAATTTTTACTTGTTCCCTACATGCTAGTAGGTGCTGGGAATATGGAGAACTAAATTCTTATCCCAGACATGTGTCCAACAGATTATATATGTCTCTGCTTAGGAGACTGCTTTGTCTTGGTAGCCCTTATATTTTTCATCCCTTAAATAAGAGGTAAATCTCTTGTCCATCTGTGTCTCCTTGAGTCTCTTCTTTATGCTCATCTTTGGAAATATTACAAGAAAAGTATATTAAGCATTAATTTCAGCCCATGTTTTTGTGTTCTTCTTGGACCATTGGTTGGTTTCTTTGGAGATGGTTTCTGACTGGGATGCCAATTGTTACCAAGTTATGGATATCAAGTTACAACCTATAGTTAATATTCAGCATTATTAGAATATTTTAAAGGAAAAGTCACCAAACACTGAGCTTGTGTACAGAATACATAACATTGCCTTTCTCTCTATTGTCCTTCAAAAAAATTTGATTCTATGAAGCTAACAGTTAAAGCGCTTACAATCACTAATGGTGTTCTATGCTTTGGTCACTGCTTAGAGAAGAATAATACTCTCGTGTTAAAAATTGAAAAGAATTAAAAACTTTTTTTCAGTACTGGAGGGTTGAACTCAGGGGCTCACGAATGCCAGGTTAGCATTCCTCCACTGAGCTGCACCCCAACCCCTCTTTTTTTTGATACAGGGTCTTGTTGAGTTGTACAGGTTGCCTCTGGTCCGGGTCTCCAGATCTTCCTGCCAGCCTCCGGAGCCATGGTGGCTGGCAAGAACTTAAATTTGAATGATAACAAGTGAATAAATACATGAAATATACTTGCATAGTAATAAAGAATGTTATATTGGTACCACTCGGTTTGTAATAGCAACAATCACAAAGCAAAAATCACAAAGCCACTTTATACAGAACTTTGAATGGGATTATTGTATACAATTTGTATTTAAAAAATTGAATTTTTTCTGTATGATCTTATGGCAAATGTCCATGTATTCTATGTTTTCCTTTGAATATGATGCAGTAGAAATCTCAGAGAATAAGGTGTTTTTTTTTTTATTGGAAATTTTTAATGTACACCTTAATGTGATTCTAACATGCTTTTCATTGTGACATTTCCATATGTGCATTTTGTTGTACATTATTCATATAGGTTCCCCCTTACCCTCTTGTACGCTTCCTCCCCCCCCATCTCCGCCCCACCCATCAAAAACTTATCTACCATGACTTGTCTTTTTTTTTTTTTTTTTTGTTTGTTTGTTTGTTTTTGCGGTACTGGGGGTTGAAACTAGGGCCTCATGCTTGCATGCTTTGCAAGTGCTGGACCACTGAGCTGCACCCTCAGCCCACTTTTTTACTTTTTGAGACAGGGTCTCGCTAAGTTACACAGACTGCCTCTGGTCTCGAACTTGCAATCCTCCTGCCTCTGCCTCCCAAGCCACTGGGACTACAGGCGTGCGCCAATGCGCCCAGCGTACCTGTCTTTTTATGGTAATATTTTTCTATATATCCTTGGGTTCCAGTTCTGTTTAAGATAGAAACTTTTCCTGCAGTGAACTTTCTTTTTACCTTGTCAGAACTATTACATGCATTTTCTAGACCATCTATAATAACACCATTCTTAGCTTTTTTTTCTTTTATTATGATCCAACCTTTGCATAGGATTTTTTTCCTTCTTATAATTTTGATTCAGCACCCACATATGAGTGAGAACATGTAGTGTTTCTCATTCTGAGCTTGTGTTTGTTCACTTAAAATAATTTTCTCTAATTCTATCCATTTTGCTGCGAATGTCCTTATTTCATTTTTTTTTGATTGCTAAGTAGTATTCCATTGTGTATATGTACCATAGTTTTTTTTACCCATTCTTCTGTTGATGGGCACTTTAGTTGATCCCATGTCCTTGCTATTGTGAAAAGTGCTACATTGAACATGGAGATGCAGGTGTCTCTGTGGTATGATGACACAACTCCCTTTGGGTAAATTCCCAATGGTGTTATAGCTGGGTCATACGGCAGATCTATTTTCAATTTTTTAAAATACCTCTGTATTGATTTTCACAGTGGCTGGACCAATTTACAGCTCCACCAACAATGTAAGAGTTTTGTTTTTGTTTTTTTTTGAGACAAGTTTTTACTATGTAACCTGGGCTGGCCTGGAACTCATGATCCTCTTGTATCAGCCTCCCAGTCCTGGGATTACAGGCGTGAACTTCCATACCCCAGACATCAAAGAACAGTTTGCTTATATCTTACTGAACACTGTGTGTGTGTTTAAGGAATTTATTGGAGAAAATATTTGAAATGAAAAAGAATGTGCTCTGCTATTTAGTTTCTGATAAAAATAAAACAAAATTTTGGCTTGTCCATTTCTTTGTGGAGATAACTCTTAAAAACTGAAAATAAAAGCTATCTGAAATTAAGACAGGAGACTTGATTTTCTTGGATAATATTTGTTGATTTTCACAATTTGAAAGATCTTCAAGGAAAGAGGTGTCATCTACTTTGTTTACGGCTGTGTGGTATTTGTTTAGTACATGTTGGCTAGAGACTAGGAATACGAAAGTCTTGCTTTATATTCTTTTGGGTAATGATTATAGATCATTACAGGCCAAAATTATTTGGGCCACATCTTCTGGGCTTTCTATCTTACTGTTATTTTTTCCCATCAGTCCCATGGGCCCTCTTACCTGTCTTCTCCCTCAGTGCTCAATTGGCCTGGGTCCTAGACTAGGGTCAGAGGTCTTAGATTCTGTGGGGAGTTGGGGGGGTTGTAGGCCCAGAGATCCTATAGTGGTACAGTTGGTTTTGCAGGGTTCAGAGGACAAGGTAGATCTTGGGAGCATATAAAATGTTCTGAAAGTCTATTAGCAGGTGCAGGGCCACCCAGGCAGTGCAGTCACCTGTCTCTTCCTTCACCTTAGCCAATGCTTGACTCTATGTTTTATTTTGACCACGGTAGTATTCATAGGCTTGATTGATACCATAAATTAATCTATCTAGACTGTCACTCAGCCATCATTTTTATTTGCCATTTTTTCAGTGATTAAAAAATGTAACTGGGTTCTTGGATTACAATGGGATTATGGCCCAAGAAACCCACTGTAAATTGAAAATATGGTTGGGGGTGTGGTTCAGTGGAAGAGTGCTTTCCTAGCATGCATTGAGGCCCTGGGTTCGATCCCTTCCTAAAAAAGAAAAAGAAAAATGCATTTAATACATCTAACTTATTAAAGATCATAGCTTAGCCTGTTGTTGTTGTTGTTAGGTGCCGTTGTGTCAATATCCGACTCATAGCGACCCTCATAGGGTTTTCCATGGCTGACTGTTTCGGTATTGCCTTGGGAGTGGATTGCCAGGCCCTTCTCCCATTTTTTTGGTGCTGGGAATTGAACTCGGGGCCTCAGACACTGCAGCGCAGTGCTCTACCAACTGAACTAAATCCCAGCCCTTAGCTTAGCCTAGCTTGCCTTAAATGTACTCAGAACACTTACATTAACCTACAGTTGTGCATTGTGAGAGTATCTGCTGTACTCCGTATCATTAGTCCAGGAAAAGATAAAATGTCAAAAGTCAAAGTCTGATTTCCACTGAATGGGGATCACTAGCTTTTGTAGGGTTTAAAAAAAATTAACTTGAATCTCTGCATGTTGGGGTTCATCTGTATTTAAAAACTTAAGGCCAAATCAGATGGACTTGTCACTCTGTTCCAGACTCCCTGGAACAGTGTTTAGGCACTTGAACTGCCTGTCTTAGATACTTCTTGTTGTTGTTAGGTGCCATCGAGTCAGTATCCGACTCATATCATAGCAATCCTCATAGGGTTTTCAATGGCTGAGTGCTTCGGGAATGCCTTGGGAGTGGATTGGCAGGCCCTTCCCCCATTTTTACGGTGCTGGGAATTGAACTCGGGTCCTCAGAGACTGCAGCGCAGCGCTCTACCAACTGAGCTAAATCCCAGCCCCGTATTAGCTACTAGGAGAGTTTTTTCCCTGTGAGAATGAGAAGGTAACATATGACATCTGTTAAATTAACTGTATGGAAAGAAAATAAAAGTGACCTTTGTGATGAAGCACTGATAATTCATCGAAACGCAAAGGTTGATAATTTAGTAAACCATTGATAGTCCATGACTAAAGGGCACTGGTGGACTAAATTATATGCTCTTTAAAGATATGTTAAATTTGAAATAAGTATAGTTTAGTTACATAGAAATAGCACATTTCTTGACAATACAGTTATAGAAGTTTGCATGTTTCTAAAGAAGGTGCACAAATTCTCTGTTGAGCATTGGCTTCTCAATGCCTCACTTCTCCAAGCAATTGATGGCTTTCTGTTTATCGACTCCATCTTCATGAACATCTTTTGACTAGGAAATCAAAGACAAATTTGTGGGGCTTACTGTTTTTCATTTTTCCTAGGAGAATGACCAGGTTATGAGAGAATTCAGCTCAACGGCTTGGCTTACCCATGAGATTTATTTCAGGATCAGGTTGAGCCTGTGCCCCTTACCCCGCCAGAAAACCTCACAATGTGTATTTCACACATGCAAATGTGCTCAGATGGCACTGTTCATAAAACTGCAGCCAGTTTCATTTGAGCAGCCCTACCATTTGAAAATACGTGATGCCAAGCTTAACCAGATGGTGGGTATAGAGTTACTTTAGATAAACTCAAATTCATGCCAATAGTTTTACATATATCCAACAACCAATTAAGTTTAAAATGCTCCATAAAATAGTATACAAAACCGTACTCATTTAGCATTAACAATATGAGGTAAAAAGCATTAAAAATAATCACCTTTTGATCTTTCCTTTTTTACCTATATAGGAAAAAGTTGATATACTGGTTGTTATAAGTTTAGTTCCTGCTATTCAACAGGCTCAATTTTCTTCGTGTGCTTAGTTTTTCATTTCTCAACAAATAAAAGTATTCCCCCTATTGTAAAAATTCACCTTGCAGAAAGTATATACTATGTGCAAAATTGCTTTTTCCTAAAATGTCCTCTCTGCCCTGAACCCCAAATCCTACTTCTCTGCCTAGAAGTAACAACTGACCATACTTTGTTTGTAGTCCTTTTAACCCCTTCTCTCCATATAAGTATAAAAAGGTCACATCTGTTTTGAATTTCAGGAGGAATCACATTATAGGTTTTGTTCTATAACTTAATATTTTCCCTTGGATTTGTCCAAATCACTTCACAGAAATCCATCTTATTGTTTTTAAATGCTGCCGGGTAATTAGTCTAGAGCATACTACTTGATTCACCTTTTTGTGGTTTTATAATTGCTCTGTTAATAAATCATTTAGATTGTCTCTCCTCCCTCAGTATTTCAGTTATAATGAACATCCATCTATATGTTTCTTCAAGTGCTTCAATTTCTTCTAACAAATGGCCATCCTCTTTCTGCATTTTGGGGGTCTTGTGTACTGATTGCAAATTGGAGTGTGAAATGTTGAGGTGCAACTTTTGACTTTTCTAAAACTTTACAGCTGAATCCAGGATAAGGAGATATTATAGTCATCAAATTGTTGAATTTCTCTCTCTACTGATGTTTTCCATGACCTTCAGCGAGAAAACACAACATGGTAATGACAAGAAAGTTGAAGATCCCCCTTTGACTAGCTCTCATCTTCAAAATCAACAAAAACCTCCCTTAACTCTGTATTCTTTTACAGATATTGCCTCTTCTTTCTCTTCATATTACCATCAAACTTTGCTAAAGAGGAATCTCTGCCTTCTGTAAGGGATCACCCATGTAGTTCTCCATCAGTGTGGTGTGGGCTGTGCCCAGCACAGCTACCACTCTGGAAACTCTTCCTGCAAGGCCTTCTGGTTACCACATTCTTTGGATGCATTTCAGGCATTTAGTACCTGGCTTCTAGGTACCACGCAATACTCTTCATTGCTTCCTGCCAAAGCTCTTACCTCCTTTGGTTTCAGGGGCAATACTACGCAGTTAGCTTTCCTTGGGAAGAATGAAACAGAAAACTCAACCCAAATTGGGTTAAGCAATAAGGAACTTCACAGGCTCTCATAAATGGAAATCTGGAGGTAGAACAATCTCCGAGTTGGCTCCAGTTTCATATCTCTGTCATTCTCCTGGCTTGGCTTTCTAGAGTTGGCTTCCTTTTCGGATTGGCAGGAAGAGAGGGCTGCAGCAAGTCTGGGCTTAATATTCATCTAGGATGCTGTCTGAAGGAAGGCAAGTTATCATGTTCTATGAGTTCTTTTAAGAGAATAATGAAGAATTTGTCTGGCGCCCCATTAAACTTTTCTTGAATCTCACTGGGTCGCTTGTTCCTTAAAGACACCAGAAATGGAGGTGGGGTAACCCTTATCAACTCTTGGAACAGAGATATCTTGCTTCTCTAGAGGCCTCCATGGGGGTAGGGATGATGTGAAGAAGGAGAGTAGGAATTGATACTTGTTAGGAAACCAGCAGTGTCTACCACCACATTCTCCTGTTTTTAAAATGTTTTTCTTTTTTCCTGATCTCTAGTTGTTCTTCTTGGTCTCCTATTTAGTCCTTTAAAGACTTCTTTAGACTGCACTCTTTTATCCAATCACATTTTGAACATCTCCACTTGATTATCTCCTGTGCATCTCACACTTGTTATCAATGTAGTCAAAAGACCAACACATCCTTTTGTGTTCCTGAACTCAGTGGCACTATCAAATACTCTTCTCTTAGTTATTGTAGACCACTTTTTCTCTCTGACATTGAAATAGTCACAGTGTCATTTTGATCTAGCCACTAACTTAGGATCACAGTCCATGAAGATTCTTTGCTGTATTGTTGTTGTTGTTAGGTGCCATCGAGTCGGTATCCAACTCATAGCGACCCTCATAGAGTTTTCAATGGCTGACTGTTTCAGGATTGCCTTGGGAGTGGATTGCCAGGTCCTTCTCCCATTTTTTGTGGTGCTGGGAATTGAACTCGGGATCTCAGAGACTGCAGCACAGGGCTCTACCAGCTGAGCTAAATCCCAGCCCCAAAGGGGTGGGAGAGAAGAGAAATTCCTTGGTAGGAGCTTCAACAGATTAATCTCACAGCACATAAATAAGTTTATGAGACTTCAAAAAGGACATGGAGGCAATAAAATCTGACTTGTGGAAATTTACCCTCTCCTAACTAAGGATGTGTTCTTGCTGATCTTATGTCACTCATAGATAATTCTGTAAGAGCACTTCTGGGGCCAGGTGTGGTGGCTCATGCCTGTGGTCTCAGCAGTTGGGAGGCTGAAGCAGGAAGATCAAGACCAGCCTGGGCTACATAATCTTCTTGGCTGTAGAGATCTTGTTGTACAATTTTTTAAAAATCCTCATTCTCAGGAGAATATGTTGAATGCAGTAGGTGTTCAGGAACTGTTAGAAGATTATTGAGTGACTATATAGTTTTTACATGCCTATTAAGCCAATATTATTTCCAGATACTCTTTCAAGCTCTGATGTCTTGTGCTTTTCCTTGATAGACTTAGTTTCTGCAATTGGTGTGGGTGGAGTCAGTGGTAAAAATGCCAGAAATTGTGCCCTAAGGCAGTGAGTGCCAGGTCAGGGCCAGAGTCAACAATGAAACCAAGTTGGAGATCCAAATAGGACTGGATGAATCTAGGAAGCTAAGGCATGAAGCCAACTGGGTTGGTGTCTGTGTTTTTGAAGAGACTGGTGGGAAGAAAATTTTAGAGTTAATCCTAGGGCTATGAGAGATAATTATGTCATATTTTTATTCAGTTTAAGATTCTGGGTTGGGGGTATAGCTCAGCCTAGCATGGGTGACGTGCTGGGTTCATCTCCAGCACTGCAAACAAAACAAGACAAAACCCCAAACAAAACAAAAAACAAAAGCAAAAACAAACAAAAAAACCCAAAAAGCAAAAACTCATCGTATTAGAGTAACTGGAATACAAAAATGAATAGGACATAGTCCCTACCCTAGTAAGAGCTCATGGTTTGGTAGGAGAGCCAACATTTAACAGAAACTTATACTTCAATATAAGTGATATAGTAAAGCAAACATATACAGTCTCTGCTTGGGAGAAATTGTGATGACTCTGAGGGGACCCTAATAATGAGACTTTTATTTATTTATTTATTTATTTTTATTTTTATTTTTTTTAATAGACAACACCTCTACAGATATCCTCAGGACAAACTGTTTTCTTTGATACATAGAAAAAAGTTGGTTTGTTCCACTGTCCTAAAAGGTTCTACATATTGTAATTTTTTTTCCTCAGGGCTCCTAAGGACTGTCACTCTGTGGAAGTCTTTTCAGCATCTTGGTGCTAAAGAGACAAATAGGAAAGATATCTTTTTTCTTCTTTTATTTTTTTTGTGTGATGATTTTTATACAAAGAAAAGATTATTCAGAATTTATTGTAGATACATTAAAATTAATATTCAACATATTAAAATTAAATTTATAAATATATACTTAAGTTATGTATTATCAATGCCTGGGGTTGCTTTAAGCTTTTATGTTAGCTTCTAAATCTTATTCTACTTAACAGTGAAGCAAATTTTAATATTACTTTTATGGGAATTTATGTAGTGTTTGTTAAATAAAAACACTTAAACACTTAAACCTTATATATTTAATATGTGAATTTTCCTGTTAAATGCTAAGTTGCATGACTTGAAAAGACAGCTGAGTGCCATGGCAACCACTGGTAATCCTGATAACTTGGGAGGCTGAGGCTAGAGGATTGCAAGCTTGAGACCAGAGGCAGGTTGTATAATTTAGCAAGGCTCTGTCTCAAAAAGTTAGAGAGAGAGGGGGGGGGAGAGAGAGAGAGAGAGAGAGAGAGAGAGAGAGAGAGAGAGAATCCCTAAATAACTCTTCTAAGTCTAATAAATAGAACATAAATATAGATAACTTTAATTGTTCAAATGTATAAATCTAAATTTCCAGCAGTCTAAATACCTCTTGTAATGTTTTAAAATTACAAGGTTGCTCTTTTATTCTAATAGGTCAAAAATTTTTTTCACATTACAAATACTTAAAATTACCAATTGTGTTCAGATTTTTAAACGTGGAAATATTAGTTGTAAAAGTTTGCTTCTCTTAACTATTTCTCTATTTAGTTGGAAACTTTTCCATGACTGGGAGATGTTCACCTTCAGTGGACAAGATTATTATCTCAAAAAATTTTCTTAACTTTCCTGGCTTCATATGGATGAATGCATTCTTGGAGACTGGGACACTATTTGTTATTGAAATGGTTTCAGATTCCTAAACTCTAGATTCAAGATGTTCTGTCTACTCACGTGTCTGCCACCTTTACCCTCCTTGTTTTCATCACGTGATTGAATTTTGCATTTCTTTTACTCTTAAGATAATTAAAATGTCTTGTCCTTTTCTGGATCTGAAGATTATTGTTACTTGAGAGGTCTCAGTTTCATTTACATACACTCCTGATTAAGGTTAGGAGTTTAGATCGGTTGGTAGGGTGTTGCTCTGCACTTTCTGAGGAGCTGGGTTCGATCCCCAGCACCACAAAACTGGGAGAAGGATGTGGGGATCCACTCACCCGAAACAATCAGCCATTGAAAACCCTATGAGGGTCCCTATGCATCCACTCACATTTTAGGTTTGTCCTAAAGGTTTTTTCACACATAGTGAACTGAAACCTAATTTGATAACTAAGTAAACCAAAACTTACTCTTGCATCTAGTAGCAGAGTCTCAGCCAATCACAGCTGCAGAGCTTCAGACAACCACCAGCAGGAAACTGCAAACCAGATTCAAATAAAGCAAATGCCAAGCTTCAGCCAATCAACTGTCCCTGTCCCTCACTTCCATTTTCTGTATGTCACTTCCTTTTCCCTGGTTATAAATATAACTTGAACATGTGGTGAGATGGAGTACTCTGAGCCATTTTTGGTCTAGGGACTGTTGTTTGAGTTTAGAATGGCAGATAAAGCCAATTAAGTCCTGCAGAACTGGATTTGCTGTAGCTTTCTTTTTTACCACCACCACTATCAGGACACAGAACTGTTCCATCACAACAAAGACATTCTCTTTTCCTATTGCTTTTTGAAGACTAGTCTGTTTTGTTCACATTTGTCCTCCCAGTGACCTGCTTAGTAAAGGCACGTGACAGACACCAGGTACATATTTGTTGAATGTACCAGAATGCGGCAAAATATTACTGAGGGAATTTGCCTAATTCATTTAGATCAAGAATTATTAATCTGCTTAATAGACTTCTGTTACTGAGAGGATATTAGGAGAGAAAAATGTCATCAAATTGCATCTCATAATGAATGATATGCAAAGACACACAAATTTTCAGCTACCAAATCTCATAGAGATGGTACATCATAAATCAATTTAAATCTTAAAATCAAATTTTTGCCAACATTCAGAGCTTTAAAATCTTGAGAGGAAGTCTCAATAGATTCTCTCTCTTTCTCATATATATATATATATGAGTATGTATATATATATATATATATATATATATATATATATATATACACACACACACACACACACACATACATACACATATGTATATATATGTATGTATATATACATATATAAGCACCTGCAGCCATAGCACTGTGGCATCGGGTCCTATCAGATCTTGGAAGCTAAACAGGATCGGGCTTGGTTAGTACTTGGATGGGAGATACCTGGGAACACCAGGTGCTGAGGCTTGGGAGAAGGACCCGGCAACCCTCTCCCAAAAACCAGTCAGCCATTGAAAACCCTATGAATAGCAGAGAAGCACTAACAATACTGTTTTGCCTGTTGTACATAGGGTCGCTATGAGTCAGACACCTAACAACAACAACAACTATATATGTATATATATTTTTTCCAGTTTTTTTTATGTGAAATGGCATTTCGAGATCCTCCAGAATCCAAATTGGCAAATGCAGGCAGCCTAATGGAGAATGCTGTGCCTCGGTGCAGCCAGGCCTGCTTCCTCTTGGTTCTGATTACTAATACTGTCCCAGAGTAAACAGAAACATGACCCTCCATTAACTTGTGTTAGACTGACTACAATAAAATCTCCCCTAATGGTACCAGGGGGAAATCGACTACTCCCGAAAGATATTTGCACACTGTTGGAGTTTCTTGACCTTAAGATATCTTTTTGGAAGCATTTAAAGAACTAAAGAAAGAAATTGCCCTTTAAGTAGACCTTGTGACAGAAGTAGGTGGGAAAGTAATTACACTGCATTCCAAACCTTACCTTTGCACAGGATAACTCCATGACAAATGCTAAAGCAAACATGTTATAAGAATACCAGAATATTCATTCACCTCCTTTCTGATAAGAAAGGCTTATGAATTTTTATATCTTGAAAACTTTTGTTTTGCAAGGTTTGCTTTAGCAAGTTCCCTCTTACTGCCATGTGTGGACACTGAATCACTTTAGAATCCATTGTCACTGTGTTCCTGGAGGCCTAGCATTTAGTGAATTTTGTGTTAGAAACCACAGGTATGACCTCTTTCTGTAAATGATTTATTTCCATAGATCTGTTCCTTTAATTGATTTGGTATTTACTTAAGAAAGTTCTTTCTTTGCTTCCTCTGTCGTCCTCAGAGGGCTTTTGTAAAGTATGAGTCCATCATAAATCCACCGATTCCTTCTCAGACCAGTCATTTCTCTGAGTTTTATATGTCTTCAGAGGAACCTGGGCAGGCTGTCTTTCCCTCCCTCCCTCCCTCCCTCCTTCCGTCCCTCCCTGCCTGCCTGCCTGCCTGCCTTCCTTCCTTCCTTCCTTCTTTCCTTCCTTCCCCTCTCTCTTTTCCCTCCTTCTCTCTTCCTTCCTTCCCTCCTTCCTTCCTTCCTTCCTTCCTTTCTTTCTTTCTTTCTTTTTTTCTTTCTTTCTTTCTTTCTTTCTTTCTTTCTTTCTTTCTTTCTTTCTTTCTTTCTCTTTCCCTTCCTTTTTTCCTTCCTTCCTTCCTTCCCTCCTTCCTTCCTTCCCTCCCACCCTCCCTCCCTCTCTCTCTCTTTTTCTTTTCTTTCTTTCTTCTTCCTTTCTTCCTTTCTGTGCTGGGGACTGAACCCCTGGCCTCTTACACACTAGATAAGTACTCTGTCTCCGTGCTACATCCCCAGCCTAGGGATTTTATTTATATTCTCTTCTTTGAATATAGCCTGCTTTTGAAGGCTTTAACCTGAATCCAGTTAGCTCTGCAATCACCCATAGTAATCATAGCAGTAACAATAGGTGTATTTTGTTTGTTTGTTTTGTTTTTAGATAGGGCCTCATTCTGTAGTCCAGGTGGGCCTAGAATTTGCTATGCAGCCCAGGCTGGCCTTGAACTCATGATCATCTTACTTTAGCCCCCTAAGAGAGCTGGGATTACAAGTGTGTGCCACCATGCCTGGCTTGGATTCTTGATCTTATGTAAATTACAAATAAAACCATTTTTAGAAAGCTTTGCTAGTTTTATTGATTTTAAAATTCCATCTAAATAAAACTAGCGTGATGGCTATTAAAATTCAACTTTAAGGCAAGTTGTGTGCCTGACCTCTCAACCCCCTTGTCAGCTTTAAACCATTCTGAAGTGATCACAGGAAAGAAAATTGTGGCAGAAAGTCTTTTAGAGGGGAGACCAAAAAACAGGGAGCACCTCAGTTTCTCCTGTTTGTGGTTGATAGGAATGCCAAGACTTTAAAATGACTTGTGTGGGTTTTAGTCTCCATTCATGTTATGATAGTAAGGCAGGGCCAGAGCACACTCTTTGGGTTGAGTTTTCAGCTCCACGGAGGAGCCTAGGCCCAGGGGCTGGAGCCTGGAGAGAAGCCTCTATTCTGTACCCTGCTTCCCTCAGCAACAGCTGGAAGCTGTTCTGCCCCTTTACACCAACTTTTCTCTTCCTGTAAAAGGAAAACATTACCTTTCTTCAAAACAACAGTGCATAAAGCACCTCTGCCTTTTCTCTCAAGCTCCTTTAAAATGAAGAGCTATTATTGTTGTTGTTGTTGTTGTTGTTTTTGGTACTAGAGGGTTGAACCCAGGGCTTCACACCTGCTTTGCAAGCATTCTACCACTGAGCTGCACCCCTAGCCCATATTTTACTTTTTATTTCGAGATAGGGTCTTGCTAAGTTATGCAGGCTGCCTTTGACCTTGAACCTACAATCCTCCTGTCTCTGCTTCCCAAGTCACTGGGATAACAGGTCTGTGCCACCCAGGCCTGGTTAGGAAGAGAAATTTTAACATGGAGAGGAATCTCAGAGCCTAAACTCTCCAGACCAAAAGAGAGCTAAGAAGAGAGCTGTCTTCCAAAGCTTCCTGCTCTTCCTAGGCACTGTGCTCCTTGTTTCCAGAGCTCACAGTGCAAGCCATCCCAACTCAGAGCTCCCGGCTTAGACTTTGAGTTGGCCCAGAGAACTAAATGGAACCAGTGAATTCCAGATTTGCTTAGGAAAAGCCATGCTGCGGGGGAAACCCTGTCCAGTGTCCAGGGGACTTCCAGAGCTGAGGACTGGAAGCTGCACGTTCGTTGGTCAATGAGGTGTGCTTTCCAGAGGACTTGGGTTTCGTTTTCCCCTTATCAGCATGAATATTTGCTCAAATGTTGCCTTCTGCTTTATCCTGGCCTGTGAGGAGGAAAGTATTGTTAAAAGGGAGGGCAGACCAAGGGCAGAGAACTGCTCATTTTCCTGCATCATGGAAAATATAGGATATGCAAGAAACATATCCTTTCAACTGGTTGAATCCTTTCAGCCCGGCTCACTTCCATGCGCTCCATTGTATTCAGTCCTTATTCGAGCATGATAGAAATAGAACCCCTTAGAAGACTATGTCTATAGAACCAGAGTGAAATGGAGAGTTGAGGCAATTGTCCAGATAATCCAAGCAAAAACAAAACCAAACAAAATAAAACTACCCACCGTTCAGTAAAAAAAACAGCTTTAGGAGCCTGAACGATCCAGTCTGGTTTTCTACATTGTTCAAATTCACCAGCTCTGCATCTCTATTTACTTTTTCTACATACACCGAACTGAAGTTGTTGAAGAGGTTTTTCTTTTTTTTTTCTCCCAATATTATCTCAAGTACTACCTCAAAAAATGCCTTTGCTTTAAAGTATCTCCTCTGCCCTATTTCCCAGCAAGAAAGTAAATCTTACCATAGACTTATACAACTTTTTATATAAGACAGGTGTATAAAGAAGAGATGGCCCAGGAGATTGGGGAGATTTCTTTTTCATTTGGCTCTGTGAATGAATTCCCCTTAGCAAAGAGCTAAGCGCTAGAGATGGTTTATCTACATACTCACATGTTTTAAACCTGTTGCTTTATGCTTGGCTAAGTGCCTGTCATGTGTGTTGGTTGCTGGTACAACAGCTTGACTTTGAGATAGCAGCTGGTAATATTCCACTGCACAACTTGGAGGCCAGAATCTGCCTTACTTTTTTTTTTTTTTTCCCCTTTTTCTTTTCTCCAGTATTAGAGGTTTGAATCCAGGGCCTCCTGCATGGTAGGCAAGTGCTCTACCACTGAGCTGCACTCCCAGTCTCTTTTTTATTTTATTTTATTTTTTTTTTAATTTTGAGTCAGGGTCTAGCTCAGTTTGCTCAGGCTGCCTTTGACATCCAACATGTGATCCTGCTGCCTCAGCCTCCCAAGTTGCTGGGATTCTAGGCGTGTGCCACGGTGCCTGGCCAGAGCACTCCTTAAATTGGCTTCCCTTGTTGGGGTTGTGACTTGCCTCTCAGATTAACCTTCTGGATTTGTTTATTTTTACGTATTTATTTTCAAAATCTGTTTGTTTTGGTTTTCCATTTTTTGAGGCAGAGTTCTCACTGTGTCCCTCAGGCTGGCCTCCATGATCCTCCTGCCTCAGCCTCCCAAGAGCTAGGATTATAGGTGTACATTGCCGTGCCCAGCAACCCTGTTGTAACGCACTGCCCCCTCTCACGGTCCCTCTTCATTCACCCATTTGATTTCTTCTGTACCTGTTTCCCAACATAGCCAGTCACCAAGTCTTCTGAAGTTTTCTTTCTCAAAGTTTTCTTCATTCTACCCTTCCTCATTCCTTGAGTTTGAATTCTTATTGTCCTACCCCCTAATAATCTCCTGCTTTTTTCAGTCTCACCCATTTCTAATCCATTGTAAGTAAATGCCAGAGCAATCTTCCTTAAAGTTTCGCTTAATTGAATTGTATTTCCTTCCACAAACATCTTCAATAACGCCTTGCAGCCTAAGAGATTTTGCTCAAATTCCACACTCCGGCACTGAAAGCTTTTGCCCGTTTGTTTCGGGTGACTTCCCAGCCTCAGGTGAACAGCCAGCTTCTGAGGATGGGCCTGTTGTCGTTGCCATGAAATGCCCTCTCTCCTCTCGCTCACCATCAAAATCCCACTCACCTTCCAAGGCTAGATTAGACAGCCCTCTTCTTCCAAGAATACTTTTTAAAAGTCACTCTGGAAGAAAGTGACCACCATCATACTGGACTCACAGAATGTCAGAGTTAAAAGGCATCTTGGAAGATCCCAACTCCAACTTTTCACCTATTAAACACTTTTGACCTCTGCTTGACCACGTTCTGAGATGGGGAACGCACTGGCAACTAATTTAATTTAATTATTGCAGTACTGGAGGTTGAACCCAGGGCTTTGCACTTGCTAGGCAAGCCCTCCACCCACTGGGTTGTACCCCCAGCTCATTTTTAACTTTTTATTTTGAGACAGGGTCTTGCTAAACTGCTCAGGCTGCCTCTGGCTTTGAACTTGCCACCTCCTGCCTTGGCCTGGAAGTAGCTGAGATTACCGATGTGTGTCATGGGACCCAGCTGGACAATCATGTGTATAAGAATCTTTTTTCTTTCCTTTTCCTCTTTCAGTTTCTGTCTCCTCTACTTTGTTTTTGATCTATCTTTAGGAACAATACAAAACAAAAATCCTTCTGTATCAAATTCCCTCAACTATTAGATGAATACTATCACAGCTATCTTGATGAATCCAAGATTCTAGAATTATTTCTTGTGTTAAGATAGTTTCTAACCAGATATGGTGGTACACACCTCTAATCTGAGCACTGAGGAGGCTAAGGCAGGAAAATTGAGAGTTTGAGGCCAGCTCAGGATACATAGTGAGACCCTGTTTCAAGAAACAAAATCAAAACCAAAACAACATGACACAAAAGGTGGTTTCTAAATCATTCTTTAACTTGGCTGCTTTACCTGGAAGTGCTCCAGGGTGTTAATAATAATATAAAAATATAGATTCCAGGAAAAACACAACTTTCCTGATTTCATAGTGTTCAGTTCAGAAAACTTGAGATATTCCTATCACTTATTTGACTCATTATACACTGAAGTATTTACAGAGGTTTTCTTTATTCTTTTTTTCCCCCTGTCAGCAAAGGATGACAAAAATTGCCTCTATACTTCTACTTGTAAACCACATGATCAGTTCCTGGAAAGCAAGGAGTCTGACCTGCAAACCTTTATGACCTTCAAAGAAAGCCCTGCACCTAGTTGTTGTTGTTGTTGTTAGGTGCCGTCGAGTCGGTATCTGATCATAGTGACCCTCATCGGGTTTTCTATGGCTGAGTGCTTTGGGATTGCCTTGGCAGTCCAAACTTTGATTCTGAAAAAAACAAAAAACAAAAAACAAAAAACAAAACCTGAGATGAAGGACACTGCTGAGTACATCGGTCATCTCCTAGCTCTTACATTATTTGAGCTTTTGTCAATGTTGACCCCACTGGCTGCTTTCTCTTTCTGGAAATTCTTCCTTTGGTTTCGAAGTTCATCTACTATGAAGGTTTTCTACCCAGCTCTCTTCACTTCTGAGTCTTATGATTATTTTTATTTTTTATTTTGCCATGCTTGGGATTGAACCCAGGACCTTGCATATACTGAGAAAGTGCTCTACCACTGAGCTCTATCCCCAGCCCAATCTTTGTTATTCTTTCCTCCTTCCTTTCCTCCTTTCTTTCTTTCTTTCTCTTTCTTTCTTTCTTTCTTTCTTTCTTTCTTTCTTTCTTTCTTTCTTTCTTTCTTTCGGTACTGGGGGTTGAGCCCAGGGCCACGCATTTGCATGCTCTGCAAGTGCTGGACCACTGAGCTGCACCCTCAGCCCATTTTTTTAGTTTTTGAGACAGGGTCTTGCTAAATTACACAGACTGCCTCTGGTCTCGAACTTGGAATCCTTCTGCATCTGCCTCCCAAGCCGCTGGGATTATAGGTGTGCGCCACCGCACACGGTTCTTTGTAATTTTTCTTTAACATTGGTTTTCTATAGGATTCTTCCTTTTCTCTCTCTCTCTCTCTCTCTCTCTCTCTTTATTCTTTTCTCTCTCTCTCTCTCTTTTTTTTTTGCAATACTTAGGGGTTCAACCCAGGGCCTCCCACCTACTTTGTAAGTGCTCTACCACTGAGCTGCACCCCAATCTCATTTTTATTTTTTATCTTGAGACAGGGTCTCCCTAAATAATGCAGACTGTAGCTGGCCTCCAACTGAAAATCCTCCTGCCTCCACCTACTGACTCATTGGGATTACGATATGCGCCACCACGCCCAGCTATGCCTTTTTACTTCTGTTCAACTCACTCCCTGGGCATCCATTTCTGTGCTTTCAATGTTATTTTGTAACATATGATATCTTTCTCTTGAGTCTTTGTTTGGATGGCCAGAGGCACTCAAATAAACAATGTGCTCAAAGGCTTGAGCTCATTAAACTCATTTTGTCTTCCCAGAATCATATTCCTTCTTCTATATTCCTCAGTACTGTTGAAGGAGTGCAAGCCAGCCATCTTGGAGTCACTCTTCTCTCTCCACTCTCTGTATCCACTCCCGCTATCCTTTCCACTCACTAACTAGGGTCACTCAATTGTACTTCCTAAAAATTCTATGAATCCATTCATTTATCTTCAATTTCACTACCACCTTCCTACTCTGGCTATCATCTTCTTGGGGACAGATTACCCTAATATTCTACAATCAGGTTTTGGAAGTTTGGGAATACCTTTAGCTCAGTAGGTAGAGTGCTGCTCTGCTCTTTCTGAGGCCCTGGGTTTGATCCCCAGCACCACAAAAATGGGAGCAGGACCTGGCAGCCCACTCCCAAGAACAATCCCCAAACAGTCAGCCATTGAAAACCATATGAATAGCAGAGAAGCATGCACATAGTGCTGGGCATAGCACAGTGTTGGAGAGTGTTTCATTCTGTTATACGTAAGGTTGCTGTGAGTCGGATCCGACTCCATGGCACCTAACAACAATAAAAGTCAAATTTAAATTCTTTTCTTGTGGGAAAAGATAGTAGAAAAAAAGTCAACTGGAGAGTTTTGAGAAATAGTCAGGAAGTAGAATTTAATGAATTTAGTGACATTGGATTCTTTGATAAGAATAGTGCAGTATGCTGGGTGCATTGGCACAGGCCTTTAATCTTAGAGACTTTGAAGGCAGAGGCAGGAGGATTGTGAGTTCGAGGCCAGATGTGGCCTGTAACTTAGTGAGACTCTATCTCAAGATAAAACATTTTTAAAAATGGGCTCAGGATGCAGCTCAGTGGCAGGGCACTTGCAAAGTAGATGTGAGGCCCTGGGTTCAACACCCACCCCCTCCAGTATCCAATAATAAATTAATAAATAAAAGGATAGAAGCAAGGGGTAATGCAGGAAGAGCAAGGAGTAATGGACAAGCTGATATTTCTGGCTTAAGGTGGTAGGTGTATAATGAGGAACTTGGAACGAGGAGTTTTGGGATCTCCCATGGCATACTATATAGGTCCCCATGCCAGCATTTCCCACACTCTACTGAAGTTACCTCTTACCTGCATGTTCCCTCCAGTGGATCTACACTGCCAGTTCTTATAGGACTGGGACAGATCATGTGTCTCTATTGTTCATGGTTGTATCCCCTGTCCTTTGACAGTGATTGGGATAATCAAAGAGCTCAATATGAAATTCTTGAGTGAATGAGTTCTTCTAATTTAGTATGACAGATGGTGAGGTGTTTAAAGATATCTTTCTAGAAAAATGTTTGTTGTGGGAAGTTACAGAATGGTCAGGAAAGAACCTGATATAATATTTTGCTGCATGTAACTGGAGTTATAAAATAGAAGAAAACAACAAGAACAACAAAAACTTTAAGAAAAATGGAACTTCAAAGTGCACTGTGACATTAAACATTAAGAAAGTGAGACAAACATACAGAACGAATCAGTGAAGTAATATTTACTATGCATCTACAATGGGCCTATTGGTAGTGATTGTTTATCCCTATTTGCTCAGGAGAGGCACACTTTCTGCCTATTGTCCCAGCATGTTCTGGTCTGGACAATAACAAGTAATCAACAGTGGTACTAGGGGCTGAACCTAGATCCGCATGCATACTTTGCAAGTACCCTACCATTGAGCTACACCCCAACGCCCCTTTTTTGTTTATTTCTTTTGATCTTGAAACAGGGTCTTGCTAAGTTACACAGGTCACCTGTGGTCTTAAACTTGTAATTCGCCTGCCTCTGCCTGCTGAGTCACTGGGATTATAGATGTGTGGCACCATGCTCATCTGGGTTTTTTTTTTTTTTTTTTTTTTTTTTTTTTTTTTTTTTTTTTTTTTTTTTTTTTTTTTTTTTTTTTTTTAATTTTCTTGTTGTTATACATGCTGAGGGTTGAACCCAAGACTTACCACATACTTTGCAAGTGCACACACAGCCCATTTAAAATTTTTTATTTTTATTTTGTTGTGGTACTGGGGGCGCTGAACCCAGGGCCTTGTGCATACTTTGTGAGAGCTCTGCCACTGTACCCTCAGCCCCTTTTTTATTTTTTAAATTGAGACAGGTTCTCTCTAAGTTACACAGGCTGCCTCTGGCCTCAAATCTGTGAGCCTCCTGCCTCCACCGGCTGATATGCTGGGATTACAGGTATGTACCATCATGCCTAAAGATTTAAAAATTTTTTTAAATCTTGAGATAGGGTCTCACTAAGTTATGCAGGCTGCATCTGGCCTCTCATCTGTGATCCTCCTGCCTGTGCCTCCCTAGTTGCTGGGATTATAGGTGTGTGCCACCATGCTTTAGCTAAAAGTTTGTTCTTGATATTGGGTTAGATGAAATTCAGAGATTGCTGTTATGTATAAGTCAATATAGGGTCACCACAGGGAAATTCACCCAAGGAAACTACTGGGATAAAGAGGCAAACAAGCTCAAAACCTCACACAGATTTAAGAAATCTCTACAAGGAAGACTTGGTGGCTGACAGGAGTCTAAGACAACATCATCTTTAAGATGTGGCCATTTGGTTTGTAATATCGACTGTAAGAATCATCCCTTGGGTTTCCACAAAACAGAGACAGGGAGGGGACAAGTCCTGTCTTTAGAATGTCACTGTTAAAAAAGCTCTGTGGCCAGAGACAGACTGAAACCTGCCTCCACCCTAGTCATCCATCTAGGAAACCTTTTCTCACTGGCTCATGAACACCATTACTATCAAGTTTGGAAACTGCTTGGTTTTCACCTTGGCAGGGGCCAGAGAAGACAAGAAGGCATAGAGCCTGAGGGAGCTGCCTAAGAACTGACAGTAGCCTGGACCAGAAGGAACCTGAAGGTGCCGGCGAGTCCTGCATATGTGGAAGAGCTGAGAAATTATAATTGAGAGGTGACCAAGAGAGCATGACCAAAATGAAATTAAGTCTAATGAGGTGGAGGGTTTTTTTTTTCATGAGAATTCCAAAGGAGCTGCTACTCATGACAGAAACAGAGAGAAGCACTTATGATGGACAGGGGCAGCACCTCCCAGGAGCAGGTGGCCCCTGAGGAGAGCTAGAAAGTATGGAGAGGGGAGAGCTTTCCTAGGGAGAGAGGGAGAAGGTCTAAAGAGGACTTTTGAGGACTTCTGCTGTGCGTAACTTGTAAAAATACCTTTCTTGATTGATGGGAGTTGCATAGGTTTCTCCAGCCTCACCCAATAGTATGGACTCTGGTAAAGGTTTGGGGATGTCCTTGTACACCAAGCACATAATATATATGGTTATATTTTGACATATCAAAGATTCGGGGTGTGATTAATGACATGCACCTTGTCAAAGCATTAGTGAAGTCATAGTAACATGTGTGTCTATGTGTACACATACATATGGGTACTTCCTCATCAGTGGATAATAAAAGAAGAGATACTTTTATGTGCGAGTGTGAGGAAGAATCTTAAGGGTTTCAGAAGCAGAAAGATGGGGGAACACAGGTCTGGGCTATCCTTCATTCTGCATTAATTTTACTATGCCTTTACTACTTTATACATTAATGTACTATGTTGAATTTTTCTGTAGACATGGGACATGATTTTCATTTTCAACCATTGTTGTTATGTGCTGTCCAATCTGTGTCTGACTCATAGCGACCCTACTTACAACACTATTGTTCCTGCTTCTCTGCTATTCATAGGGTTTTCAAAGGCTGATTGTTTTTTGCGAGTGGGTTTCCAGGTCCTTCTCCTAAGCCTACAGCACCTGGTGTTCCCAGGCGGTCTCCCATCCAACTACTAACCAGGCCCAACCCTGCTTAGCTTCTGATATCTAACGGGATCGGATGCCACAGTGGCATGGCTACAGGCATTCTCCCTCATAACTTTCACATTTTCCTTACCTCTCTTGTTCGGCTGCGTTAGGTTATTTATTTCTCCTGGAATATATTACGTTCACTGCTAGCATTTAAGAATTGAAGAGTATGTGTGTTTATACTCTGTTTCTTTCATTTAACATATTGTTTCCCCCATTATTCAAATTTCACCAAAATCACTCTTTTCTCATATTCATATGAGCCCACATGTTATAATACATACTCTATGATTCATTTCACTCTTCTGTGGGTGGTTTCTATGTTCTCACATTAGAAATAATGCTGCTATCTACAGTGCTGTGGGGTAACTTGTTCTCCCCTTTTCTCCCAAGAGTTATTCTTCCAGTAGCAAATCTCTGATTCTTCGAGGGCACAGCCTCACAGCCATAGACTCAGGATGGCTCAGGAGTTGAGCTTATGACATAGGCCTAATCAGTGTTTTCCTGGCCAGGATGATGGGCTCCTTGGGCTTGTGTTCCACACAGAGCCAACTGGATGCAGGGATTCTTTGGCTGAGACTTGTTACTCACTCTTTCCTCAAAGGATTCACAAACAACAAGAGATAAAAGCAATACTAGTAAGACCATCTATAGGAGAAGGATGTGGCATCCACTCCTGAGGCAATCCCAAAACAATCAGCCATTGAAAACCCTATGAGGACTGCTATGAGTCAGATACAACTCCACAGCCCCTAACAACAGCAACAACAACAACAACAACAAGAAGTAAGACCATTTAGCCACCACAGAGAGCCTCAGAGGAATACTCTGGAGGAAAACGGAGTGGAACCAAAAGACAGAAACAACAGAAAACAAAAACAAACAACTTGAGTTTTGACAAGATTGCTTGAACTCCACTTCTGTCTTTGATCTTATCATATGTTGAACTAATTTGCCTGCATGCCCCCCACCAACACACACACACACACACACACACACACACACACACACACACACACACACAGAAGCCTCCCCTTGCTTTATTTTTAGGTCTGGTTGCATCAAGAGCTTGGTCTCTAAGTGAGAAAGCCTGTTGCAGACCCTGTTCACTTAGCCTTGACTCCATCATGAATTCTTAGAATAAGAGCCAATATGTATCGAGTGCTTACCTTGTGTGAGGCACCGTATTAAAGACTTGACATTGCTGGGTGTTGTGGCAGGTGCCTGTAATCCCAGCACCTGGGAGACTGAGGCAGGAGGATACTGAGTTTGAGGCCAGCCTGGACATAGTGAGACATTGTCCAAAAGGAAAAAAAAAAAGACTTGAGATTAATTATTGCCATTAGTCCTTTCAATGATCATGTTATGTAGCTACTAGTAGAACCTTTAATGTTACACATCACCAGACTGAGAAGAATGAACAAAACAATGGCCCAGGCATGGGGCTGGTAAGTGGCCGAGCCAGGGTTCCATTGCTGTTTATCTGTTTCCAGAGCTCACAACCTGCCTTCCCATGACTCTTAATTTCCTGTATTTGTTTCCAAAGTGCAAAATGTATTTGGTGTAAAGGCAGAAATTCCTGAGCAGCAAAGCCTCTTTAAAGAGCAGGGTAGTTCATGGTTTGGGTCTCAGAGCTGGATACAAAGAAACAAAAGCCTGAGGTTTAAAGGAAGTATAAGATGGGTCTGAGAAAAGTGCTAGAGCAGGGCAGTAGGCTGGTGTGTGTGTGTGTGTGTGTGTGTGTGTGTGTGTGTGTGTGTGTGTGTGTATGCACACCTGTGTACATGGGTTGTGTGACTACACTGGGTGTACTTTAGGATTCTTTCCAATCATAGGATCTCAGCTTCTAAGAAGGCTAGTCCATCCACAGTGGGGAGCTTAAGTGGAAAAATGAGTGATGAGGCTGGATCAGATTTGAACCTCATTTTAAATTTCTACATGGGACATTAAGGAGCAATGGAGAGCCTTTCATTCCTTCAGAAGGCATGGTAGGCTGTAGTTTGGTAACACCCCCCAAAAAAACATGCATCCTAGGGTTCCTTCCCCTATGTACTTCCCCCTGCCGACCCTGTCCATTGATTTAAGCCTAGCCATTTAGCTAGCATTGGCCAGTAAGACATTAACAGATATAATAAAGGTGAAATTGTGATGGGCATTTGCACTATTGCATTAATTCCCTCTGAAGCCTCCTTTGAACGCAGCTGCCAACTGTAAAGATGTCCAAGCAGCCACAGGGGCAGGAGAATTGAGGTGCCCAGATGGCCTTCCCAGCTGAACCCCTGCTGGTCCTGTGAAGGAGGCCATTTTGGATGTTCCAACCATGCTACTAGGGCTGGGGTTTGGCTCAGTTGGTAGAGTGCCGCTCTGATTTCTGAGGCCAGGGGTTGGGTCCTCAGCACCACAAAAATGGGAAAAGGACCTGGTGGCCCATTCCTAAAACAATCTTGAAACAATCAGCCATTGAAAACCATATGAATAGTAGAGAAGCACTGACATAGTGCCAGGCATGGCACAGGATTGGGGAGTGTTTTGTTCTGTTGTATGTAGAGTTGCTATGAGTCAGATCTGACTCAAAGGCACCTAACAACAACAACACCAGCAACAACAACAAACCATCCTACTGTTCTAGTCATCACAACAGGTAGGTGACCCCCCCCAGCCCCCTGCACCTCCACATCCACACACCAACCCTTAAAGTCATGAGCAATAATAAACTGCTGTTGTTTTAATCCACCAAGGATGATGTTGTTGTTGCTAGGTGCCCTTGAGTGGGGTCCAACTCATAGTGACCGCCATAGAGTTTTCCATGGCTGATTTTTTTGGGATTGCTTCAGGAGTGGATTGCCATGTCCTTCTCCTGTTTTTACGGCGTTGGAGAGAGTGGGGAGCAGCACTCTAGCAACTGAGCTAAACCCCAGCCCAAATATGATATAATAATTGATAATAGCAATAGGTGGATGTATTCTTCTCCTCCCCTCCTTTTCTTCTTTGTAGCAAATATTAGAAGATACTATGATGGATTCTGTGGATAGTGAAAGATAAAGAGAAGAAACGCTCATAACCTTTGTCCTGAGGGAGTGGGATGCTTCTTGCCCCTTGGACTCAGATCTTGATGAGCTTCAGATTTTCATTTCCAGAGCGTTGTCAATATTTCCATAGCAGAATTCATTTACTTTCAGTTCAAAACTCCCCTCATCCTTCTTTTGCCATTTCTTACCATGTACTCTCTTGCTCCAGTTGGACATGTCAAATTCCTTTCGCTGGTCCCTTCCTTCTTACTCCCCATGTGGACACTGCTTGTGTTGTTCACTTACCATCATGGTGCTGCCAGCCCGGTGCTGGGGGAATCGGTGAGGAGAGGGCCTGGCTTCAACCACTGTAACACAGGCTGTGGCCCTGGGGAGCATCATGGTGCAATGTTGACCTGTTCTTGAAAAGAGGGAGTAGCCAGATCTCTAGTGAAGATGGAGAAAGTTCTCTCTTTTGGTAGTTTTACCTCCAGAGTGAACAGGTACCAGTTTCTGTCCCTTCATTACACTTCTATTTATTTACTTATTTGTTTGTTTATTTATTTTTGCTGTTTTTGAGATGGCTCTCACTATGTTGCCAATAGCCTGCATCCCTAGTACTGTGGTGTCTGATCCCGTCAGATCTCTGAAGGTAAGCAGGGTTGGGCCTGGTTAGTACTTGGATGGGAGACCACCTGGGAACACCAGGTGCTGTAGGCTTGGGAGAAGGACCTGGCAACCCACTCCCAGAAAACAATCTGCCATTGAAAACCCTATGAACAGCAGAGAAGCACTGACAATAGTGTTTCACCTGTTGTATACAGGGTTGCTATGAGTTGGACACTGACTTGATGGCACCTAACAACAACAACAACAACGTTTCCAAAGCTGGCCTGAAACTCATTATAGTATGTAGCCCAGGCTGGCCTTGAACTTGTGATCTTCCTGTCTCAGCCTCCCAAGTGCTGAGATTACAGGTGTGTACCACTATGCCTGACTCCTTCATCTCACTTCTGTAGGATGTAGGATCAATTGGCTGCAGGGGAGGTAGGTGCAGAGGAGACTGCAACCACTTATGTTTTTTTCTTTTTTTGTTTTTTCTATTTTTGAGACAAAATCTCCTTATATTTCCCAGGCAGGACTCAAACTCCTGAGCTCAAACGTTCTTCCCACCTCAGCCTCCTGAGTTGCCAGGACAACAGACACACATGCATCTGGCTTTACTTACACTTTTCGAATACTTATGCTGGTGTCCTCCTTTGTGCAAAACCTCTTTGGGTATCAATTTTCCAAAAAGTGGTTAAAACATGTAAGGCAGATTTAATTAATAGGGATTTGAATCAATTGTACTACCTTTAGGGTGTGTTATAGCCCGAAAAGTCTGCAGCTGTACCACTGAGCATCTGATCTGGTCAGATCTTGGATGCTAAGCAGGGTCGGGCCTGGGACAGTACTTGGATGGGAGACTGCCTGGAACACCAGGTGCTGTAAGCATGGGAGAAGCACCCCGCAGCCCACTCCCAAAAATAATCCGCCATTGAATAATCCTATGACTAGCAGAGAAACACTGACAACAGTGTTTTGCCTGTTATACATGGAGTCAGTATGAGTCAGACACTGACTCGACGGCACCTAACAACAACAACATAGCCAGAAAGAAGTAACCTGGAACTTTTTAGCCAGGTAATCAGGTATTGCTTCTTCTTGGCATACATTAATGTCATAGAAGTTAGAAGTCATAGAATATTCTTTCTTTCTCTTCCTTCCTTCCTTTCTTTCTCTCTCTTCTGTAATCTATCTTTCTTTCCTTTCTTTCTTTCTTTCTTTCTTTCTTTCTTTCTTTCTTTCTTTCTTTCTTCCTTTTTCTCCTTCCTTTCTTCTTTCCTTCCTTTGTCTTTCTCTGTCTGTCTCTCTGTCTCTTCTCCTTCCTTTTTTCTTTCTCTCCTTTACCATCAGCAAATTGCATGATGTCATGTCTTAGGTTTCTTCAATGTGGAGCAAAAAGGCCTATGTCAAGGGCCAGGATACTTGGGTTGGAATCTTACCTCATCCTCTTAGTCACAATGTGACCTTGAGCAAGCCCTTGATCTCTGTAGGCCCTAATTTTCTGGTTTAGAAAATCAAGGTGGGGAAATGAGAGCATTTCTAAGAATCTCCTTCCGGATTAAAAAAGCTTGGGTGCTTGTATGCTGTAGAAAGCTGTGGATTCAGAATCTTTTAAGTTTCACGATGGGACTTGCTTTTAATACCCTGCTTCCATCTTCCTCCCTTTACTGCAGCCAGTCAATTAGTCAATTTCTCTGCATTTTAGTTTTGCTCTATTTGTCAAATGGAGATAATAAGAGATGCCTTAGAGGGATTTGGGGAGGATAAACTGATTAATGGCCACAAAGTCCCAGAAGCCCAGCGATTGCTGAATGGTCATGATTCTAAACAGATCTTTACAGCTCCTCCGCTGCTCACTGCCTGAGCATCAGACAGCGTCAGTTATAATGTGATGTTCTACTTTATCAAAACGGATATGCAGAGGTACTGGGAGGAAGCACATCAGAAGCAAAGGCCAGAACACTGGCTAAGGAAGCGTGGGGAGAAGGGGACAAGGTGGGAGTGGAGGGAGGAAGGAATCGGAGTTGGAGTGGACAGAAGTGCTATGCGGGAGCGATCTTTGGGGGCTGAGGTGCCAGGAGGTGTATCTGGCAGGTAGGACTAGGTAGCAGCAGAAGAGGGTAGGCCTGGAAAAGGGCTGAATCTGCACCCTCTGGCTCTGTGCTCCTCTCCCCTTACTTACTCTGGCCACGTGGTTGAGAAGGTAAGAAACCAGCCATCAGGAAGGCAGAATGCACCTCCTTAGATGTTCATCTTGCTATGGCGATGAAGCTCTCAGCCAGCTCATTCAAAATACCAATGTTATCTTTTGCTTGTTGATCTAAGTTATGTTCCGGGCAGTTAGACACTTCAGAAACTTGAGAATATATTTCAGAATAGAATATAAATATGAGCCATTGTCTATATCTAGGTTTTGATTCTTCCTTGAAGCCTTTTCAAATCCTTCCTAACATTTCCATATTGCCTTTTTACTGCTTTATTTTAGAAGTATTTATGTAACTACCCCAATAAAGTTTATGTTCCTCAAGGGCAGAGAGCATGTATTATTCATCTGTTAGCTCCTTACAGTGTCGAGATATCACTTTCAATATAGAAAGTCTTCAATAGCTACTTATAAACTTGAATTCTATTATATGAAGAAAACACTGAATGAGAGGATTTTATTATGTTAGGACCTTTTATTCTCTTGCATTTATCATGTAGGTAAATCTTACTTTTTTCTTGATTCAACAGTCTCTGTGAGGCTAGAATTCTTCTGACATAATGGCATGGGATTAGTTTACCTGGTAATTTAGTTATATCACCTGGAAAGCAGAAAGCAGTGATACAGGGGAAAATGAACTGAAATTAATTTTGATTGGTGCAGGGAATGGCTAGGTATATTTAGACTGGTAGATGATAGGTAACATGGCAGAGGCAGCAGAAGAGTTTTCTCTATGAGTTGACCCTTGGGCAATTTGATTTTAACTATATAACCTTTCACTCAGATGGGTCTTCTCTTTGAGTGTCTTGATTAGAGCAGCTAAAATCCTTGGCTGCCTTTTGTCCCCAAGGACATTAAATAAAGTCAATAGTGATTCTGTCTTCTGATTTGGTTGAACTTTGAAAAACAATGCACGTTATCAGCAGATCCTTCTGCTGCAATTCTTACCATATAATTTGCTGAGGAATATTTACCTTTGCACTTAGTGTATCCAGACAGTCAAGGTATAGGGTTGTATTTCACACTCTTCGTAGGCAAAAGGAAAGTTTTCTGACCCCTGAGTCATGTGTTTTTGTCTTTCAGTGGGAAAGTACATAGACTCAAAGAACCAAGTGCTCTAGGTCTGTCTTGCCCCTGGAAGTTGTCTGGTCACCTGTCTCATTTCACAAACAAGGGTTCAGTGGCTGGAGAGGTTGAACACTGGTAATCCGCCAAGGCAGCAAAACAGGGGTTACAGCCCAGGTTTCTGACTTGGAGTCCTAAATATTATCTGATGATTTCCTCCTGTGATATTGTCTGGCTTAAATTCATAGACATGCCCTGTTTTGTTTTGTTGTTGCTTTGAGATAGGGTGGCTTCAAACTTTCAATCCTTCTGCTTTAGCTTCCCAAGTGCTGGGATCACAGGCCGCGCCATCATGCCTGGCTAGAGGTGACTATTTTTGTCTCAGATTGTATTCTGTGTCATTTGGTGTATCATACTCAATTTGATAAAACTGAACTTTGTTAAGACTGCATTCAGTGCAGGCTGATTACCGGGATTTATCTTCCCACAGCACTGAGATGATAATAATAAAGATGTCAGGCTCCTCCTATCTCAGAACCCATATGACCAGTGTGAGAGGGTTTATCTTGGTATATTTAGAAACTAGCAAAGGATTTCTTGGAATGACTGAATCCAAAATATGTAATGCAAACCATTTATTGTTACTACTATGCCAGAAAGGAATGCTTTATGCTGCAAGTATGCTGACTAACTGGCTTAAGCAATAAAGATATTTAATTATCTCACATACAAGTGGATGAGCAGAGGTTCAGCGACGTCTTTAAAAGCCCAAGACTCTTTCTAACTTTCTGTCCATCAGGCTCAGTGTATTGGCATGCAGACTCATTGTCTGAAGATGGTTGCTTTGCTTCCAAGCATCACATCTATATTTAAGGCAAAAACAAGGGGAATGAGTCAGAACTGGTGACCTTGTTCCATTTTTTTTAAGAAAATAAATATATATTTTCAGAAGCTCCTCTACTTGCCACCTGAAGACTTGCACATACTCCCTGTGGGTCAGAAATATGTCATAGATTACTCTTGTCTGAAAAGAGACTGGGAAAGTGTTTATATGGCTTTTTTACCTCTCTCTCAGGTGACAATGAGAATTATATTGGCGATAAGTATTGAGTTAGCTAAAGTTCAATGTAGTGTTGCCCAGGAATAAATATATACAATATAGAATATAAGTCTGATTCTGCATCAGTGTCCAATTCTGCTTCATTGTGTGGTCCATCTTCCCGGATGGAGAAGTCAAAAGGTAGGTTTCTCTTCCTGGTTAGAGTCAAGAGAATTTTCTGATTGTGGCAAATGTTTCCAAAGCTGAAGGACATGCAAAATGAAATGGTCAGTATGCAGTTTGGGATCAAAATATGAGTAAAAATGGGTCATCTAAAGGGGAGAAAGTAGATCAAAGTGGTTACGGTTATGGGCTCTAGAACCAGATTGTTTTGGGTTTAAATTCTGGCTCAGTCACTCCCTAACTATGCAACTTCATCAAGTTACATAACCTTTCTAAGCCTCTGTTTCCTCATGAGTTTAATGAGGACAATAATAATGCGTTATTCATTGGGTTGTTGTGAGGAGTTATATTTATAAATCCCTGAGCATAGCGTCTGGCTCATAGTAAGGGTTCACTGTCATCATCATCATCATCATCATCATCATTGTCATAGTTGTCATCAAAATCGGAAATATTTGAAGTACAAACATCAGGAACTGGGATATAGAATAAAGCAGGATTTCAATCCTGCGAAAAATTGGGTTAACATTTGGGTGTTGGTTCAATATGTTAAAATTTAGAAAGCTAGGGTTTGGATGGGTTTAAAAATTTAAGCCTATGTGTAGATAGATGAACCATTTTTTTTTCAGATTTTTAAATAGCTAATGATACAAACACAAACAACAACAACAAAACACAACAAAACAAAAAGAGCAGACCCGAACCCAATTTTTCATTGGTTTTGGAATCAGGTTTAGGTTCAGGTTCAGATGCAGAAAAAATTTTAAAAATGCTTGAATTAGAGTGGGTTCAGGGTTTGGGTCTGGGTTTGGTTTGAAGCCCTGCTGTCTACACATAGGAGTTAAACTTAAACCTGAACCTAACCTATGCCCTCTAAACTGTGACATATTGAACCAGCATCTGAACATGAACCCAATTTTTTGTGGGTTTGAATCCCTGGTGTAAAGAAATACCCCAATCTGAAGTGTAGACTAGATTAATTGGAAAAGCAAGAGAAAGAATTGTTGTTGTCGTTGTTAGGTGCTGTCAAGTCAATAGGGTTTTCAATGGTGGATTGATTTTTTGGGAGTGGATTGCCGGGTCCTTCTCCCAATGAGGAAGAATTAGGTGATACATATTCTCTGCAGGAAGAGTGGGCTATCATTAAAGGGACTTCCAGTTGGCAGATAGTGTGAGTGATTCATGGTGGGGTGTATCTCTTATCTTGTGGTTTAAACATATCTCCTGGAAGGGGTATATTGATTACAGGGTATGAAGATGGGATAGTGGAGGAAAGAGACGCTGGCAATAGGATTCTAGGGAGGGAGCGTGGGGTAGGATATTTTTGGTCTTGGGTTTCCTGCTCACAGTCCTATAAGCCATTCACTATAAAACTCTATTCACTATAAAACTCCATGTACTATAAAAGCCTATAAAACATTAGCTTCTCCCTTTGGTCTTCCCTGACCTGCTTTGATTGCGTGTGGTGTGTGTGTGTGTGTGTGTGTGTGTATGTGTGGTGTGTTCTGTGAGTCACTGGGGATGCCCCTTCGCACTGCCCATTTATATATCAGTAGCTCCAGACAGAGTGGCATTTGGGTCCACTGGCATGTTGTTTGCTTCACCGGCTTTTGTGAGTCTCATTCCTATACCATTTAAGATGGTGTAGAAAGGCAAGACAAAATTTAGGTGGCTTCCACCCTTCTCTGTGGCTGGACAAATAGATACCTGTTCATCTGTTTCAATCACTGTGAGTAGTCAGTTATGTGGCTTCCTGTTCTCTCAGAGAAGATGTTATGTGGATAATAGCACCAAACACATAGACCAGACTCTATTACTTATGCTAACTAACTTAATCTACAAAACAACCCTTTGAGATAGGTTACAGTGGTTCTCAATTTTACAGATGAGCAAACTGAGTTCATGTATCTTACAAATTTGTGTAGATGTCTGCCTGTTGGAAAGGAGTGGCTTGTTCTAAGCTCATGTGTCTGCAGTTACACTGAGACCTATTATTTCTGAAATGCTAGGAAAATTGATCTGTGTAGATTTATAGATTGTTTCATTCTAACTTTTACACAAAGAAGTGGAGTTTAATGGAACATGAAGCCAAACCCTTTACCCTATGATGTTGTTTATAGATGCTGTTGAGTCAGGTCCAACTCATAGCAACCCTATGTACAACAGCATGAAATTCTCTTTGACACAGTGCCATGCACACGATCTTTTTTATGTTTAAGTCCATTGTTAAGTCACTGTGTCAATCCATCCAGTTGAAAGTCTTCCTTTTTTTCGTTGACCTGCCCTTTTCTCAAACTTGATGTCCTTCTCCAGGGATTGATCCCTTCTGACAACATGTCCAAAATATGTAAGAATCAGTGTAGCCATCCCAGCATCCAGGGAGCACTCTGATTGCACTTCCTCTAGGACAGATCTGTTGGTTCTTTTGGCAGTCCATGGTATATTCAATATTTTTTCCAGCACTATAATTTAAAAGTATCAATTCTTCTCCTGTCTCCCTTATTCATTGTCCTGGTTTCACAAGTATATGATGCCACTGAAAATATCATGGCATGAGTCAGGTACACCTTTGTCTTCAATGTCACATCTTTACTCTTCAACAGTTTAAATAGGTCATTTGCAACAGCTTTTCCTAATGCAATACATCTTTTGATTTCTTGACTGCTGCTTCTGTGGGTGTTGATTGTAGAACCAAGTAAAGCAAAATGTTGGACAACTTCAATCTTTTCTCCATTTACCATGAAGTTGCTACTGACTGCTTGGACAGCACGTATGTACTAACAGTGGAAAGTTACTCTATGATGGAGGCCTGAAAAAAAGACTAACCATGCCCAGGCTTTTCCTGACAAACATTAGCCAATGACTTGTGCAAGGATCATCTTTGGCCTGAAAGCACACGTGTAATAAGATGACTGGCAGATAGGTAAGTCTGCTCTATGGTTTGTAGACTGTCAGATTTTAGGAGTTTGGTCTTGATGGAGAGGCTTGAAATGAGAGGAGGTTGTTGAGGAAAACATTATGAAGATTGATCTTGGAAGCGGGTGTGGTGGCATACGCCTGTAATACCAGCACTTGGGAAGCTGAGGTAGGAGGATTGTGAGTTTGGGGATAGCCTAGGCTACATAATGAAACCCTGTTCCAAAATAAGAAAAAAACAAAACAAAAAATCAAGCCAAACCAAAACCCCGAAAGCAAACAAACAAAGGCTGAGGAAATAGCTCAGTGGTATAGCATTTGCCTAGAATGTGCAAGGCCCTGGGCTGATCTTTAGCACTGCCAAAAAAGGGGGGCAATAAAAAAGAAAGAAAAAGAGCTTTTTCTTGTGAAGGATAAGTAGAAGACAGTGAGACAGAAAATTCCTAGCACTGGCAAATGTATAGAGACAGAAAAAGAATTATAGACCTTCAACAATGAGGGCAAGTCAGTTTGCCTGGCATATAGGGTGTATGGGTGGGGGATTTAGATTACAGAAGAGATTAAATGCTAGGCCCAGGAGTGCAAACTCTACTCAGCAGCAATGGGGATCCTGTTATATAAAATCTGAATAAAAATCAGGGCCCTGTAGGGAGAATAGCTTTTATTTCAGATACACACACTTAACTGGAGCTCTTTACAACTTCTGGACTGTTGTGACTATAGATTGAAGGTTATGGTAGGTATTCTCACCCTCATTACCTTCTTCCTGACTGCTGCCAAGTGTCCAGAAGTAAGACCAAGACCACGAGCTGTTAAGCAGATGGCAAATAAGCAGAACTAGGATTTGTGCTTTCTGACTCTTCAGTTATTGGGCTTTTTTGACAAACATTTTTGAGTATCTTTACATATGATAGAAACAGACATTAATGAGCACAACTTAAGGGAAAATGATTATCTCAAATTTAATTCACATCACACACATGCACACACACACACACACACACACACACACACACACACATTTTTTGAGACAGAGTCTCTGTGTAGCCCTGGCTGGCCTGGAGCTCATGATCCTTCTGCCTCAGTCTCCCCACCGTGGAGATTACAGGTGTGCTCTACCATACCACTTTCTACTGCATATCTCATTGGCTCTATATTTAAACTCTTTTTCCTTCTTTTAGTCTTGTTTGTAAAACAGTCAGGTCCGAGCCACCACTGCCTCTAACTCCTTTCAGAGCCTCTTAACTGGGCTCATGGCTTTTGTTCTCAACACTCTGTATATACCATATGCCAGTCCAAGGAATGTCATGAAGGCAGAAGTTAGATCTCACCATCACCGCCATCAAACTCTTTAATGGCTCCCATGACACTTAAAATCCACATGCCTTTCCACAACCCCCAAATCTTTGTGACATTCTACCTCTGTTAAGACCTCTGATCTTAATTCCACTTCTTTGTCCCTTGCTCACTGGGGTCCCTCCTCACTGGTGTGTTGCTGTTCCTTGAACGTTCATGGGGTGTTCCTGCCCCAGGACTTTTATTCTTGCTGTTCCCTCTGATAGGAATGTTCTTCTTCCAGATTCCAGCATGACCATATTCTTTCCTCACCCAAGGCCATTCAGATCTCTGTTAAAATGTCAACTCCTCAGAAAGCCATCCTCTTCCTAGCTGTCTAACTTTATGGTACTTAGTGCTATCTGAATTTACTACCTGAATTTATACTTTTAATTTTTCATCTGTTTATTGTGTGTATTGCTTATTAAAATATAAGCTCAATGAGGGAAGACGTTGTCTATTTGTCCATTGTGATGCCTCTAGCACCCTGAACAGGCTAGGCACAACACCACACAATTAGTATTTGCAAATATGTAATGATTATTAAGCCTTCTTCAACAGCTTAGAAAGATATTTCATTTCTCAAAAACCCTAACACTTGTTTATATATGTTTTCCTCATGTATCCCTTCTCCAAATTTGTTCCTCTTGGCTTTTTCGATTCTTGAAGAGACAATATCCATTTTAGACATATACATGGCAGTGTGCAAGTAGTAGACTTCATTTCTGATTTTAATTCTTTTGGCTGCTGTGAATAGTTTTTCTTTGGTTGTTAGTAATTAAAACAAACAAGCAGAAAGATTCATATTATTCTATCTCATTGCCAAATTGGATATTGCTCAACTCAAAGTTAAATGTACACACACCCATAAAACTAGCCAAACTGGCTATTACAATTACATAAAGTTCCTTATGTTCATTAGCAGTGTTGCCTTTCATGGGTTTATCCTATTTGGCATATACATCAAAGTAACTGTCATAAAGACTTCTACGAAAATTTGGAGCATGTAGATGTGGGAAAAATTTTGAAAAATTTTTTTTGTTTCCAGCTAAATTGCAACAGATGCATAGCATTGTTATTTTGATATAAAGCTTAAGGGACAGAATAGAAAAAAATCAGTATTTTGGCAAAACTTAGTACTCTTAGCTCACTGTCCTAGTCGCCAAAAAATGGCAGATGTAATTCAGCTTAGTATTCTGCATCTTGGGAATTAGTGTCAGAGTACCAGCCCCGATCTCTTTAGTGAATGATTCATTCTCTAACATGATTCACAATTCTGAGAGCCAGCAATATTGGCCATTAATATCAGATTTTTAGAATCTGCCTATATTTCATGGTATGGTGGATATGTTCATTTGTACTTGGGATGGAGGTGTCCTAAATTAACTGTTCCTATTTTTAGCAGTTTTAGTTTAAGTAGGAGAATGAGTTTCTTAGGATTTCCACAGCATTCCATTTTCTTATGGGTAGTTTCTTTCTCTGAGAAAACAAAACAATAATAGATAGTTTAGGGGAATTAAGATAAAAATGAATGATGAAGCTTCATCAAGGAAACCAGGTAGATAAAGTTCATAGAGGTTTGAAGAATGTGTTGAGTAAAAAATATTTATCTTTCCCTCTGATCCAGAGGCATGGCTCTAGATCCTTTTCAATATAAGGAATATAGAAAGATTGGAACAGATGATCAGACTTCTTGTTACATGATTGTTTGTTTATATGTCCGTCTCTAAGGGTGGACTATGAACTCCTTGGAGGCAGAACTTTATTCGTCTTTCTTTCCCATCGTTTGGCATAGCACTTTGTGTAGGTTAATAAAAATGATGTTGTGATGATATCGGGGTATAGCTAAAATCACTCAGCTCACTGTGTGCCAGATGCTATGCTAGCTGCTTTGTCGGATTTACTTTATGTAATTCTCACAACAACCCAGTGAGGAAACTAAGACTTAGAGATGTTTATGAACATGTGTGTCACACAGCTAATGAAGTGTTGAGCTTGGAATCCAAAACTATTTCTCTTTTTTGTCCTAAATCCATTGAGTGAATTATCATACTATACCCCATATTTGTTGCCTGAATGAATGAAAGTGTAGCTAACTGAGAACCATCTCCCCATCTGGTTGCCAGGACTCAGCGAAGTTATAATATGACAAAGAGAACTGGACATAGTGATGTCCTAGAATGAACCAAACTTTCACAAATCAGTAAGAGAAGAGAAAGTTTCAATGTGGGTAAGATTGAAGGATTGCTTTCGTCATTGTTGGCTCCAAACAGGAAGAGGGCAGTAGATTTAAGAGAAAAGGGGAGAACAGAAAGTGGCACCAAAGAGAAACCTAAAAGGAAAGAGAAAAGGGGGAACAATTTTTTTTAGAGGAGGTCATTTTTGATGCCCAGAAGATTCTAAAGTGATGCCTTTAGCCCCTCCCCCATTTTGTTGGGATTCCGGCTGGAATGCACAGAGCAGAATACAGCCAGGATGGAAAGGTTTGGATGCGTCCCTGTGTTGTCTCCTGCCCCCTAGACCCATGTGCTTTGGAAGCATGTGGGTGGAAAGTTTTGCCCATTTTGGCTTCCCTGACTGTTTGAGCACGGGTGTGGGTTTGTGTGCTCCACTACCGCGAGTTCAGGTTGCTTTACCTGAGGCTGAGTCTCGGCAGGGTGAGACATGTGCCTGTGGTTGTAGGCCTGTCCCAGGAAAACTTGTCATGCTGGATATGGAAATGGGTAAAGCAAAGTGGAAGGCTAGGTCATCTTATTTTCATGTCGATACTTGGGTTGCTTTCCTCGCAGAGGCGGACCACAAGGAAATCATTTGCATGTATCACTCACCTGGCAATTCTGGAGATCCTAGCCAAGAGCACCATTTTCACAAAGGACATTAAAGAGGAATGTCCCTGTTTTAAGAAACCAAAGGGAAAGCAATGACAGGTTTTCCCAGCTTTTCCTACCTTCCTAGTGCAAGTCTGTCAATCCTAATGCCTTTCCTGCTTTTCAAACTGATTCTGTTCAGGTTTCCTTCTTTAGTCTTTGATTCTCTATCAGGACTGTCCTCTGGCTTCTATTTGATCAATGTGTTTTGAAGAACTGACTTAAGACTCAGTATCGGTGCGAGGCAGATCTGTTATAAGAAAAAGTAACTTACTTTTAAGTCAACATCGGCACCGCCAATGGAAGGTGTTTTTCCCGTAATGTGATTATGTAAGGATTAATGATGGGTAAACATCAGTGTTCAGAGATTTAATTTGGATAAACATTATACAGCTTGTCTACTTAATCGGAAGAGCTTATCTGATCCTTTCTGTTTTCTCTTTCTTTCCTCTGTGCTGCAAAATTTCCAAGGACAGGTACTGGTATGCTCTTCTGCTATTTCCTTGTTCAGCAGGGCGATAGGACATGGAGAAAGCAGCATTCTTGTGATACTCTGATAACTTCCACTTTAGGGGAAATGAAGTGGATATGCAGGCATGCGAACACAAGACCAAAGCAGATACCAGCGGAGCTGGCTTCACACCTGCCCTCCTCCCCCCAGGAAGGTTCTAAGTGAGAAGATGCCGCCCTTCGGAAGAGTTCAGGTATTTCTGGCTCTCAGTTTGCTCTTTCCCAGCACGTAGCAGAGGGCCCCTGACAGCTTTCTGGGTTAGAGTCTACTCAGAGGACGAGCAGCCTTATCTGCTGCCCTCTCCCCTCAACTCTCAGGCCTTTCTGAATTCATTTTTGATTTCCTGAATTGTGTACAGGCCAAAAGTAACCCATGTCTAACATAAATCGAATATATATGGTTTTTTTTCTCGAGAGAGAAAAGGTGAGGTTGCCAAAGGGACTTCTTGTTTCTATAACAGAATCTAATTTCTCCCAGGTCTTCGTGGTTACTGGTGGGAAGGCCACAACCTACATTCCGTTTCTGCGTTTTGTGCTTCTGAATCTGCACATGGGCTCATCAGGCTACACCACGAGCAGTCAGTGCAAGTGTGCTTGGAGGAAAGCAAATGGTTTTGTGGAGGCTTTTATTTTGCTTGATAATGAATGAATTCCTTTTTTTATTTTTTTTTAATTTTTTTTATTGTGGTACTGGGGGTTGAACCCAGGGCCTCCCGTTTGCATGCTTTGCAAGTGCTGTACCACTGAGCTGCACCCTCAGCCCATTATTTTACTTTTTTGAGATAGGGTCTTGCTAAATTATGCAGACTGCCTCTAGTCTCAAACTTGCGATCTTCCTATCTCTGCCTCCTGGGATGCTGGGATTACAGTCATGCACCACCATGCCCAGCTAATGAGTGAATTCTTTTTTTTTTTTTTTATTAGAAATTTTTAATGTACATCATAATGTGATTCATTTTGACATGCTTTTCGTTGTGACAATTTTCATATATGCAATTTGATAAGCATTATTCATATAGGTTACCCCTTATGAGTGAATTCTTTTAAAAGAGTATTTTCCCTGTTGGGACAATTGGAAACATAGTGACATTCATTTTATAGTTTCTGCTTGTTGGGTACTTATTTTATTCAAAGACGAGAAAGAAAATGCCTTGCTCCAGGAATTTATCTATTATTACATTTCATCAGAACAAAATGCACTGGAAAATATGGCTAAACACACTTCCTTCATGTTTCTCCCACCTTTGGACTGATACCAGTCATAAAACTCCATCTTGTATAGACAATCTGTTAAAATAAGTTACTAAGAAACCCAAACAGGTGTAAAGGTCACTTCGAGTATGAGTGGGCTTTCTTTTCGCCATGGTTATAGCCAAACCAAAACTCACTCTGAGATGGGGTTTTATAGTCAATATTTTAAACTGTAAACCACATTATATGACTGTAGAACCGCACCCAGTAGAGTCAATTTTCCTGCTTCAGAACTCTTGTGCGATGCACCGCATAATTCAAGTTCATTCCTCATATTCTCACTTTGTTCAGAGCCTCAGAGTTTATGGGCAGGTTGCTCTACTGCATTTTAAACATGTCATCTCTCCCAAGGTGTATTGTAAGAAATATATGGGCAATGAAAAGAAGCCAAATGTGTCCTCAGTCTGAGAGACAGAAGATGTTAACAAGCTGGAAGCAACTCTATTTATGGAGAGCCTGAGAAAAATACATTAAATGGTAGGAAGGCAGACAGGCTGAGAGCAAAAGTGAGTGCATTTAAAGGAAGTTCTGTTTATCATATTTTAACTTCGCTGAGTTATGGGGACCAGTGTTGCTGTACCGTCTTCTGGGCACCTATTGTGTACTGGGTATTTTGTTAAGTGCTTTACACACATTATCTCATCTAATCCTTGATGAGTCTCAGTAAAATAGCAAGAACAAGGCATAAGAGTGAATGACTTGTTCAAGTTCGTACAGGGAGGAATAAGCTGATGTAGAATTCTAGCCTAGTGAGGTTTGATTATCGACACAGCCTGTAGCCCAAGGCACTTCTCATATCCTGGATCCCATGAGTTTTATGTTGCAAGGGCAGACAAAGGACTGGTAATAATGCTGAAAATTTAGATGTTCTTGGTTGGACCAGCCAAACCAAAGAGATTCGATTCTCATTTTGATAGAAAGAAAATAATGTGTGACATATAGGCTAATCTTGTTTCTCTCTAACTCTGAGCAATGGTAAGTCATTATTTCATTAAAATCAAAGCAGCTTTTAATTTTTTTCTGGTGGGGGTGCCAATGAAGCCAGGGTCTCGAGTATACTTTGCAAGCACTCTACCACTGAGTTACACACCCCAGTCCTCCCCTTTTTATTTTTTATCTTGAGACATGGTCTTGGTAAATTGCGCAGGCTGCTTCTGGCCTCACACTCGTGATCCTCCTGCCTGTGCCTCTTGAGTCACTGGGATTATAGGCATGTGCCACTGTACTGGCTCAGATCTTTTTTCTCCCCTATGCATAAAAATCCATTGTTTTTCACAACCCACTCCTTTTAAATGAATCTGTTAAATTGCCTATATATCAAATAAAACTTTCCAAACTCATTTACCTATCTGCCAAGAAGCAGGAATGTTCCTTTTCTCCTTCAGTCTTTCATAAGGAGAAAGAACTCTTTCAGAATTGGACATGTGAAGGTGTCTTACCTGACTTTGGCCATTTGTCCACCAATATTCTTTCTCTTTTTTCTCTAAAGGTAACACATTTATAGTAGTAATGTCTCCAAAACATAGTATAACTTTCCTCCATTCAGCAATGCCATATGATTGCATGACTTTCAGTCAAATAAGATTGTCAATAAAGTCTTATATTCTTCCTGATTAGAAATTAGACCCCAAGGAGCTCATAATTTAGCATGGAGTCACATAACACAATACAGCTTTAGTTTCCAACTGGAGATGGAGTAGTGGGGGAATGGCTCATCACTACAACCTGGAGTAGCTGGTGTAAGTGAGTGAGTCAACAGTTGGGTGAGATCTTGAGGGAACAGCTGAGTATAGTTAGGTGAAAATGAGGAGGAGGAAAAAATTACCATGTAGCAAATACAACAGGAAAGAAAAATCAAAGGACAGGAATGAATTTCACACATGGAATGGATAATAAGGAATATTGGGAAAGATGAGAGATATATGTTTGCTGTGGAGTTATTGAACTAGATTCTTTGTTTTCTTTTGCAGGAGATTTCTAGGCTTGGTTAGAGGAGAAATGAATCCTGGGAAGACCTCCAGCTGGCTACCAGCAAAATATACTGACGGAGATATACTTCCTTCATGTTTCCCTACTTGCCATCTCTTAATCAGTGACAGACACAAACTTTTCTTAGTTCTGTTGTTGCTAAGAGAATAAATGGGCAAATTAAGTGGCATATGTTATAAGGACAAAGTGGCTAAAATGAAGATGTGCTATAGCAAGTTTCTGGACTTCAGCATTATTAGCATTTTGCACTGAATATTTGTTTTCTGTGAGGGTGAGGACTGTCCTGTGCAGTGTAAGATGTTCACCAGTGTCCCTGACTACCCAAGTCAACAAAAAGAAGGAAGACCCTCCACTAGATGGATTGCCACAGTGGCTGCAACAATGGGCTCAAACATAAAAACAACCGTGTGCATGGCACAGTGTCAGAGAAAGTTTTGTTCTGTTGTATATAGGGTTGCTATGAGTTGGACTCAAATCAATGGCACCTAACAACAACAACAACAACTGACTACCCACTGAATGCCAGGCTCAACCCCTCTAGCTGCCTCCAGTTGGGAAAACAATCCCTCTTCCAGTTAAGAAAACCCAAAATGCCTCTAGTCATTGCCCAATGTTCCCCTGGAGGAGGAGCAAAATCATCTTCATTTAAGACCTACTGCTTGACAGTGGATAGAATAACCTACTAACAGGCATGGTTTCTTTATTCCTGGAAACTTGTTGAGCCAAAGTAAAGATTTATGACCCGAGAAAAGGCACCGTGGCAGGTGTGGAGCTTGAGAAAGCGTAGTGTCTCTGCCCTGAAAGGACCTCAGGCTCACACATTTGTCTTTTCTTCTTTGAATGATTTTCCTACGGCCTCACGCAGTTCCCCCAGCCTAGAAAATTATTAATAAATGTTTGTCGAATAAATGGGATGTCTGCTTGGAGTCTACGAGTCTGTTTCTTGTGCTCAGAGAAGATACGGTAGGAACAGCTATTTACTTGTAGCTATATCCACTTATTAGCTTCTTGTGTTCTATTTGAGAGTCTCTTGAATATTGCAGAAGTAACCAAGGATACCAGTGTGGTCACATGCAGCAAACATATGGGGAAAATAATAGAGCAACAAATGTCACAGGGCTTGTTTCTCAGGCTTATTGCCAGAGAGTGTAGGCTTTGGAAGAGTGTATGGAAGAAGCAGGCCCAGAGCTTCCCTCATACTGGAGATTATTTATAATCCCCATCTTTGCTAATTATTAGTTTAACAGCATCTCTTACCCTTGAACTTGCTTCTTGCCTTAATAGGGGCTAGGGAGGGGATTATATATCGTCCTCTTCAGGGAGCAAGTCAGAATTGCTGCGTCCTGAGTTGTTTAACATCTGCTTCTTATTTATTTATTTATCTTTTCAGTTTGTTTGTTGTTGTTGTTAGGTTGTTAGTATCCAACTCATAGCGATCCTACGTACAACAGGTGACAGTTCTCTGCTGTTCATGGGTTTTCAATGGCAGATTGATTTTTGGGAGTGGGTTGCCAGGTCCTTCTCCCCTATTCAGTTTAGGTTTTCTGAAACAGGGTCTCACTGTGTAGCTCTGGCTGGGCTGGAATTCACTAGGTAGCCCAGGTTGGCCTTGAACTTGCTGCGATCCTCCTGCCTCAGCCTCCCACGTGTTGGGATTCCAGGTGTGTGCCACCACGCCTGGCTGAAACCTTGCTTCTTTAGTGAAAGACTTGGCTAGTGGGGCGTGAAAGGAGATGTGGTGGGAGTCCAGGGATGCACGGGGGGGTGGGGTGGGGTGGGGGGGCTATCTGGCAAAGACATGCTTGGCCAGTGTCCTGACCATGTGAGGTGAAAGGAAAAGATGAAAACAGCTGGTTAGTTTTTCTCCTCTGAGGACTCTTTTATTTCCCCTTTCCCTGAGCTTTCTTTTTTGAGTAACACATTACTTTGTACTCAACATATTCCCTATGACTAAACACTAGTGTCACAAATTCCAGGCTGAGGGAACTTCTCTTTGGAAGGCCTTTCCGTGAAAGATTTCCAAACGAGTGTGCTCCAAGGCAGGCAGCTTTCATGGATCCCTCCGGAGGGGACCAAGGAGGGCTTCCCTTTTGCTAGTTCTGAAGTACTCCATCAACAGCAGCATCCTCTCAATTCTAGCCTAACTGAAATAGCCACTTGGCTCTTTTGGAAAATTCTCAAACGTCACATGTCCCCACATGAATGATTTCCTGTCTTTGCTGCAAACCTGCTCCTGTGGACTTACCCAGCTTGTGCAAAGGCAATTCCATCCTTCCAGTGGCTCAGACCAAACCCTCGGAGCTATCTTTGACTCCTTTCTTTGTCTCACATCCCATCATCCCACTCCAATTGATCTTGTTGGCTTTATTTTCAAAGTATATCTAGGATCTGAACATTTCTCCTCACCTGTATTGCTACTGTTCTGGTCAGAGCTACCAACAACTCAACATAGTAGCCAGGATGATATTTAAGAATTGTTAAATTAGAGACCTGGTGTGTTGGTGGACACCTGTTATCCCATCACTCAGGAGGCTGAGGCGGGAGGATTGTGATTTCAAATCTAGCCTGGGCTACATAGGGAGATCCTGTCTGGTTTTTTTTTTTTTTTTTTGGTGGTATTGGGGGTTGGACCCAGGGCCTCACGCTTGCATGCTCTGTAATTGCTGTACCACTGAGCTGCCCCGCCACAGACTATTTTTTTCTTTTACTGTTTTGAGATAGGGTCTCGCTAAATTATGCAGACTGCCTCTAGTCTGGAACTTGGCGATCCTCCCGCCTCTGTCACCTTAGCCGCTGGGAGTACAGGCATGTGCCCCTGCACCCGGCCAGTGAGATCTTGTCTTAAAAAACAAAAACAAACAGAAAATTGTAATTTAGATCTTGCTACTCCTTTTCTCAAAACTTTCCACTATCTTCTTATGTCATAGTAAAAACTCTGTGTGTGTGGTACTGGTGATTGAACCTGTGGTCTTATGCTAGGCAAATGTTCAATCACTGAAGTACCTTTCCAACCCTTCTAAATTTCTTTAATGTTGAGACAGAGTCTTGTTAAGTAACGCAGGCTACCTCTGGCCTCAGACTTGCCATCCTTCTGCCTTAGCCTGTGGAGAAGCTGGGGTTCTAGGCATGCACCAATATGCCTGGCAAAAAAATAAATACATTCTTTACATGGCTTTACAATCTCTCACCCTTATCTTCTGCTGTTCTCCCCATCACTCACCATCCCACCTCCTACTTACCGTTTCTTAAGCATATTAGCCACGCTCTCCCCATTCTTGCAGCCCGCAGACCTCTTCCCCCACATATCCATGTGACTGTATTTGGCTCCTTCAAATCTTTAAACACCACTTAGCAATAAGACATACCTTGATGATGCTACTTAGAGAAAGAGAGAGAGAGAGAGAGAGAGAGAGAGAGAGAGAGAGAGAGAATATATGTATCCAAAAGTGCCTGGCACTCCAAGGTTACAGACTGTGTTATGTTTTCTGTGCCTCCTGTCTCCCATTGTAATTAGCCCAGGGCTAGAGCAGAATAGAGGACAAAAGAAGTTAATAAACATATGAATAAATGAATAAGTATATTTCAGTGGGATAACTCAAGCATCTATTTAGAGTTTGACTTCTTTTTAATTTTTTTCTTTCCTTTTTGTATTTTTATT